>RJWJ010004712.1:0-73710 GCA_004363605.1 Indri indri | reverse complement strand
GGGAAAAGAAAATACGATGTAACAAAAGATCCCTGAGAAATGATCCCTGTGGAGAAAAAAGTGAAATTGGAGCCTTATCTCATCTCATAAACAAAAGTCAATTCTAGGTGGCTTAAAGACTTAAATGTGAAATGCAGTATTTAAAAAAATACTTTGAGAAGACAATGGAACATATCTTTATATTCTGCTATTGGGGTATGGAAGCATTTCAAGATATTTAAATGCATTTAAATTAAGTACTTCTGTTCAGAAAAAGATACTGTAAACAAAAAGAGTAAAAGTTAAGCCAGAAGCTGGGAGAAATTATTTCCAACACATGCCACCAAAAAATGACTGCTAACTAGTATGTGTAAAGGATTCCTATGGCTCAAAAAGAAGGGGAACCTAGCAAAAGCTAGTGGAAAAATTGGCAAAAGGCATGAACAAACATTTCACAGAAGAGGAAACAGGAAAAGCCCATATGAATATGAAAAGATGATAAGCATTATTAGCAAGAAATAAAATTCAATTTAGTATAATATATGTATATGTTTAACCACAATGAGATATTTCATATGCACTAAACTGGCAAAGATTTTAAAAGAAAACACCAAGTGTTTGCAAAGACATAGAACAGAGGTTGGCAAATTTTTTTCTGTAAAGGGTCAGATAGTAAATATTTTAGGCTTTGTATAAGGTTTCTTTTAACTACTCCACTGTGCCATTGAATCACAAAACAGCCACAGACAATGTGTAAGCAAATGAACATGACTTCGTGCAAATAAACCTTTGTTTACAAAAAGAGGGAACGGATTTTACTTGGCTCATGGGCTGTAGTTTGCTGACCCCTGATATAGAGGGAAGAGAAACCACATGGGAGTGTAAATTGGCATATAAACCTTTTAAAATTAACTATTAAAAGTGTCCATGTACAATCCTTTCCAACATGTGTACTGCACAGGAACTCCAGAGGATTTGTATACCAGAGGACTGCACAAGAATGTTCATAGCAGTATGTTCATGATAGCAAAAGAGAAAAATAATTGTCAGTCCATTCAGGCTACTGTAACAATATAACCATAAATTGGGTAGCTTATAAGCAACATAAATTTATTTCTCACAGTTCTGGAGGCTGGGAAGTCAAAGGACAAATTGCAGCAGATTTGGTGTCTGGTGAGGGCTCTCTTCACAGACAGCCCCTAACCGCTGTGTCCTCACATGTTGGAAGAGGGTTAGGGGTCTCTCTTGGGCCTGTTTTATAAGGGCACTAATCCCATTACTAGGGCTCTGCCCTTATAACCTAACCTGCCCCCAAAGGCCCCACCTCCTATTATTACCACATTACTGATTAGGTTTCTACATATGAATTTTTGGGGGATACGAACATTCAGATGATAGCATAATGCAAATATATATCGCCAATAATATAGATGTATTTATTCTGTAGTATTCATAGAAATAAATACTAGGCAACAGAGAATGTAGATGGGCTAGAGGCCTTAACACGGATGCATCTCAAAATTGTAAGGTTGAGAAAAAGGAGCAGATCACCAAGGAATATATAAAGTATGAGCCCATTTGAAGAAAGTTCAAAATAGGGACCACTAAATAATATATATCACAAGATAGGTGATAAAACTAAATTGAGAAGCAATAGGATGCTTACTTAGGATTATGTTCACCTTTTGGTGGAAGGACAGAATGAGATCTGGGAAGGTCAGACAAGAGCTTCTAAGTACAAGGAATGTTTTCTTCCTTAATGGTAGACCCTTGGGTGTTGGTTTCATTTTGTTCCTTAAATGCTAAGTATATGTCTTATATACTCTTGCATATGTCATATTTTGTAATAAAATATCAAGTCAACTACACTTTGAGATGAAGTTAAGTGATGTTTTAGGAAGATCACTGTGGTAGAGGTAGTCAGGACTAACCAGAAGAGGAGGAATGTAGTGCCAGACAGGCTCGCTAGGAGAATGTCACAGTACTCCCTGAATGAGCTGTGGTGGTCTTCTGGATTGAGAGAAAGGAATGATTTCAAGATATTTTTTGAGGTAAGGATATAAATATCTTGGGTAGGGATGATGGGAAGGGTGGATAAGCCTAGGGAATTGTTGTTGATGTTGTTGTTAACAACTTGGACCTCTTTCGTATTTTTTGAGCACCTACTGAAAATCTTTATGAAAATGAGGGGGGAAAAACTGTGGAAGAACTTTAAAGTGATTTCACCAAGTAATTTTGCTCCCAAAAGAGCTTAAATTAAATGTTTACTGAAACAAATGCAAAAAAGAAGACACAAAACAAAATTTTGTTATAGAAATTCCCATGGAAAGTTAAACACTATTGATTTTTGTTATAACATAATGAAAGAATGGGTCACATTAATATTATTTAACAAATAATGACCAAATGCCTGGCACCATGCAAATACTAGCTGCTTAGGACATAAAAGGGTAGGGAGAAATGTTATCAACTTACCATGGTGGTTAAGAGCTTGGGTTCAAATCCTGGGTGATTTTGGCAACATTTTGAATATTTCTAAGACTCAGTTTCTGATCCATAAAATGGATGTAATGATATTTCAGAGTTTTTTGCAGGACTTAGTGTTTTTAATGTGCTGACTATATTGCATAGCACACAATGAAAACTTGATTAGTGACAGCCAACAAAAATATTATGTAATTTTACATAATTAGGAATAATTGTATATCTTTAAAAATACAAGTTTCTTTCTCTAATATTATCTTGGTCTGTTTCTAATATTTTTACAAGTGGAACCATGAGCCACCTGGCTTTTCTTCTGTGCTTTGCTGGTATTGCTCCTTTCCTCTGTCACTTTGAAGAAACTTCATACTTTGATACATTTACTTTTCTCTTGATCACTTTTGAAAGAGCAAATTCACTTACTAAGTATAGTTGTAATTTCACAGAAAAGGTCTCCCACTTCCATGATTGGGGTGTATCTTTAGAAAAAGCAAAAATTGAACATACACACCTCACCCCCAGCCATCTTCAAGAGATCAATGAGTAGAATCTGGGTGTACGTACATTTAAATGCCAGGACTTAAGCTTCCCTTTCCTGTCGGAAATTCAGTTATGGTTAAAAAAAAAAAAAAAAAAAAAAGTGGTAAGAGGAAGGAAATTGAGAGCCCTTGCAAAGGAAGGAAGAATGTCCTTGTTTGGAGTGAATAATTTAAATCAACTGCAGATAGAGCTCAAATACAAATAATGGTTGACTTTCCTGCTTTATTTTTTTATAGGATACATTCGACCTTTAATGGCTCAAAATATTTTTCCCCATTTAATAGTAAGAATAATAAAGTCATAATTTAACTATATGAATTGGATTACTTTAGGATTTTTAAAGTATGCATTGCCTTGGGAGAAAAATGCATACAGTCTTCAAGGTGAAACTTGAAATATTGCCTTTGAATTATTAATTATATTTTATGGAGACACTATTTCAATCTTACTTGACTTTTGAATTAGATTGTTTAATGCTTGCGGCTATACACAGTTACTATAAGAAATTAACTTTAGAAATATTTTAAAAGAAAATTTGAAAAAGAAAGAGGATTGAAACTTTGCTCTCTATGAAAACTTGAAATGTTTCTGTAGTTATTTTCTCAAACCGATCAAGCTGGTGATCCGTTAATTGCAATATTTGAAATATTTCAATAGTAAATTGTGAAACACCAAACTGCCATGTATGCAGTGCTTTATTTGCAGGTGGTTTTGCTGTGTTTTACAAAAGATGGAAAGTTAGGTTTTCCTAATGATATAGCTAGTCTTTTCAATTTTTTTTGCGGGGGGGAGTTTAATCCTTTTTATTTATAATTTGTTTTCATTTACTTGCTCTTCTTACGTAGGTTTTCAGAAGTCAACCTATGTAAATAAAGAGAAAAAGAAAAGATCAAATACATACACGTGGAATATCAGAATAATTCTTGCCAAGGAACTCATTCATTAAAAATGGTATTTCACCACTTCCTTCAAAACTAGGAGAAAATAAGTGGTGACCAAAGCCATCAGATTAAAAGTGTGGGTAGATTCAATCAGCAATTTAAACATTTTTTTCACTTTGGCAAAATCCAAAGTAAGTGATAGCTTCTTAAACAAAATAAATTATTTTCATACATGTTTTACTTTTTGAGAGTTGTGTAGACCAGAGCCTAAGTGTCACTTCGGTGGGATATGCATCCTCATGCAAGTGAATCAGATGGTTACAATGCCTGCAGCTTTTTCTGATGGGTGACATGGAATATGGAAAGCCATGTCCCGAGTTGTAATCTCTGTTTACTTCAGCTATTTACTGTCCTCAGTGATAAAGGATGCAGGAATATGACAAGCAGGAAAACCCAAGAGCATGGTAGTAAATAAAGTAAAAAGTGAGAGGTAGGCCCAGGCTTATTAACTCCACAACAAGAACATAAATGAGAGTCCAGATGCTCTGCAATATTGATAAATGATTATAATGTCCAGTACTTTTCAGTGCTTGCTATACACTAGGCACTTGACGAAGAACTTCATATATCTTATATCATTTCTTGATCCTCCTGACAACTGGAGGATCAGTTGTAATTACTGTATAGTAATTCCTGTAAGAGTAATTACTGTATAGTAATTACTCTTATTATCATCATTTTATAGATGAGGAAACTGAGTCCAGGGAAAGCTAAATAAATTGACTTAAAGTCACAAGCTAAGTAAACGAAGGAACTTGATTTTGACCTTAGGTCTCTGATTCCAGAACCCATGCTTGAAACCTTTTACTGTGGTTCTAGAGTGAAGTGAGACTTTAAATGACTCCCAGTATGGGAGATTCTACTGAGAGACCAGGACTAAGTGTTCACGTATGTTAAGATACTAACATTCTTGGTTAGTTTGATTTCAGGATCTGGTAACAATACCTATGCCCTCTGGGGATCAGTGGTATTATGAAAGATCTGATAAGAAACGTTGCTGGTTATAATTTTGTTTAATTTTTTTATTGTAGTTTATTTTCTTTTATTTTTTTCTTCTTTTTTTTTAAATTTCAGAATATTGCATGGGTACGAATGTTTTGGTTATGTGGATTGCTTTTATACTTCTTGAGTCAGGGCTATAAGTGTGCCCATCACCCAGATAGTGTACATTGTACCCATTAGGTGTGATTTCACCCCTTCCCTCCTCCCCGCTCCCACCTGCATGATTTCCATTGAGTTTTACTTCCATCTGTGTACATGGGTGCTGGTCAGTACCTGTGATGTTTGTTTTTCAATTTTTTGTGATATTTCACTTAGGAGGATGGTCTCCAGTTCCATTCACATTGTTGCAAAAGTTATTCACTCATTTTTTATGGCTGAATAGTACTTCATGGTGTACTTATACCACATTTTATTAATCCACTCATGAATTGATAAGCACTTGGGTTGATTCCACATCTTTGCAATTGCAAATTGTGATGCAATAAACATTCTGGTGCAAGCATCTGTTGCAAGTGCAAGTCTGTTATCCATCTTGAATTAATTGTTGTGACTGGTGAGAGATGTGGATCCTATTTCAATCTTCTGCATATGGTTATACAATTTTCCCAGCACCATTTATTGAATAGGGATTCTTTTTCCTAGTATATGTTGCTGTCTACTTTTTCAAAGATCAGGTGGCAATATGTGGATGGTTTTATATCTGGGTTCTCTGTTCTGCTCCATTGGTCTATGTCTCTATTTTTGTGCCAGTACCATGCTGTTTTGGTTACTGTAGCCTTGTAGTATATCTTAAAGTCTGGTAAAGTGATGCCTCCAGATTTGTTCCTTTTGCTTAAGTTTTCTTTGACTATTAAAGTTCTTTTCTGGGTCCAAACAAGGCATAGAATTATTTTTTCTCGATCTGTGGAAAATGACGTTGGTATTTTTATGGGGATTGCACGGAATCTGTAAATCACTTCGGGTAGTATGGACATTTTAACAATGTTGATTTTGCCAATCCATGAGCATGATACATTTTTCCATTTGTTTACACCGTCTTTGATTTCCTTTCTCAGTGATTCATAGTTCTCTTTGTAGAGATCTTTCATCTGCTTGGTTAAATATATTTCTAGGTATTTTATTTTCTTTGTAGGTATTGTGAAAGGTATTGAGTCTTTGATTTGACTCTCAGCTTCACTGTTGTTGGTGTGTAGGAATGCTACTGATTTGTGAACATTGATTTTGTAGCCTGAGAGTTTGCTGAATTTATTTAGCAATTCCAGGAGTCTCATGGTGGAATCTTTGGGGTTTTCTAGATGTAAGATCATATCATCAGTAAAGAGCAATAATTTGACCTCCTTTTTACCCATTTGGATACCCTAATTTTCTCCTCTTGCCTGATTGCTCTGGCTATGACTTCCAGCACTATGTTGAATAGAAGTGGTGAGAGTGGGCATCTTTGTCTTGTTCCAGTTCTGAGGGAATGCTTTCAAGTTTTCTCCATTTAGTATTACGTTGGCTGTGGGGCTGACATATATGACTTTTATAATTTTGAGATATGTTCCATCTAAGCCTATTTGGTTAGGAGTTTTTTTTATCATAAAAGGGTGATGGATTTTGTTGAATGCTTTTTCTGGATCTATTGAGATGATCACATGAACTTTGTTTTTGCTTCTGTTTGTGTGGTGAATCACATTTATGGATTTATGTATGTTGAACCACCCTTGTATCCCCAGGATGAAGCCCGCTTGGTCATGGTGGATTATTTTTTTGATGCGCTGCTGAATTCGGTTTGCTAGAATTTTATTGAGGATTTTTGCATCTGTATTCATAAGGGATATTTGTCTGTAGCTTTCTTTTTTTGTTGTTTCCTTTCCTGGTTTTGGTATCAAGGTGATACTGGCTTCATAGAATGAGTTGGGGAGGATTCCTTCCTTCTCAATGTTATGAAATAATTTCTGCAGTATGGATACCAATTCTTCTTTGTAGTTTTGATAAAATCTGGCTGTGAAACCATCTGGTTTGGAACTTTTTTTGTTGGAAGATTTTTTTATTGCTGCTTCAATTGTGTTGCCTGTAATTGGTCTGTTCAGGAGTTCTATTTCTTCCTGATTGAGCCTTAGGAGGCTGTGTGTTTCCAGGAATCTGTCCATTTCCTCAATGTATTTGAGTTTATGTATATCGAGATTTTATAGTATTCACAGATGATATTTTGTTTTTCTCTGGTATCAGTTGTAATATCTCCTTTTTCATTTCTGATTGAGCTTATTTGAGTCCTTTCTTTTCTATTTCTGGTTAATTTAGCAAGAAGTCTATCAATATTGTTTATCCTTTCAAAGAACCACTCTTTGTTTCATTAATCTTCTGTATTACTTTTCTGTTTTCGATTTAATTTAGTTCTGTTCTGACCTTAGTTATTTTTCTTTTCTTCTGCTGGGTTTGGAATTGGTTTGCTCTTTCTTTTCTAGTTCCTTTAGGTGATTCATGATATTGTTGATTTGTGATCTTTCTGGTTTTCGATGTAGGCATTTAAATCTATGAGTTTCCCTCTTAGGACTGCTTTTGCTGAATCCCACAGATTTTGCTAACTTGTGCCCCCTTTGTCATTTAGTTCAAGGAATTTTTTTATTTCCACCTTAATTTCCTCTTTGGTCCAATAATTGTTCAGCAGTAGGTTGTTTAATTTCCATGACTTCGTGTAGAATTGGGTGTTTCTGTTGGAGTGGAGTGTTCCACCATGGTCTAAGAAGATACATGGTAAAATTTCTATTTTTAGGTAAGCTGATGAAAACGTTTTATAGAAGTCCCATCTGTAAGCTAGACATTTCCTTATGATGGATTATATTTCAAATTTCCAATTGCCTATGGAGTTTCAGCAAGGATATCCAAATAAAGATGTTCCAAAAGGATTCATTTTAGGGGAAGCTGTGAAATAAATGTGGAACATGCACTAGGTTAATTATTGCAGTCATTTAGAATGTCATAAGGTCTATGTAGCATTATGAAGAAAAATGGTGAAAATATTAATTGGCATATACAGAGTGTAAGTTGCATATACATTATGACTATGTCCTGAAAGGCTCTTTAAAATAATTAGAAAGAAATACAGCAAAGTGTTAATGAATTGTTGTGTCAAGTTGGTAGGATTATTTTTCTCTAATTATGAGTTTTAAATAATATAGTTAAATTATTTTCATAATAGAAAAAAATGAATAAATAGACAACCAAAACAGGGAAGCAAAAATGTATTTGAAAGACACAATTCAGGTTTGTAATCAACAGGATTTCTTGACCTCTGCTTGTGGCTGATGATCAAGAAAGAGGAGCCGAATATGATTCCAAGTTTTTCTGAATATTGTTGAGTGTTGCAATTAACCAAAATCCTGAATGCAGGAGGTTAGGGGAAGGATTTTTGAAGAAGAAAATCTGTGAAGTTTTTGCTGTCAGATTTGTTATATGCTGAATATCCACCAGACAACTGGTAATTTTATACACACGTTTGGAACAGAAGTTAGGAGTACTGATTATCAGCGGGGGAGCTACCTGCTGATACGTAATGACTACAAATCTGTGAGTTTGTGAAATCACCCAGGAAAAGATCTCAGAGAGAAATCAGAGCCAGGGAAACTACCTTGATTCTAGAAGCTTGAGGCACTCAGGTAGGAAGAATGGACTTGGGCAGGTAAGACTGGGGATGGAGAATCCACTTCAGACTCTGGAGCTTCATTTCTTCTGTGAGTTATTGAAGATGTTGGGAATAGAGTTAGACACTGAAAATAACTATTTATGTGTAAAACTGAGTTTAAGAGGTGACGAAGAAAGGAAATGAGAGTCACTCCCAGGTGAGTACTGGGAGTAACTATCTGAATGGTGGTGTCTCCAAACTGACTAATGGAATAAAGATGACAAGTAGATTTAGGGGAAAAGAAATCATGGGTCTAAATTTTAAATCTTAAGTGTCTGTGGTACATCCAGGGAGAAATAGCCAGTCAGCAAGCAGATCTTATTGGAGCTCTTGAGTGAGATCGGGGCCAACAATAAAGACCAACATGAGATGGTGGTGAAAACCATGGCAGTGGGTGCAAGGTCCCAGAAAGAGTAGGTCAAACATTATTGAGTGCTACACAGAGGGCCAGAACAAGGACTGAGAAGTGGCCACTCATGTGGCCGTTGGGAGGGACTTTGGTATTTTGATCAGATATTAGGATCAAAAGTCCCAATGCAATGGGTTGGGTAGTGAAAGGGGAGTAAGAGAGTGGCAACAGCAAATACACACCACTCTCAAGTACATCGGTAGATGTAAGGTTTAGAATCCCTTACCGTGGAGAAGAGATGTATGGCATGTTTTAGAATGTAGAAAAGGAACAAAGAATGAATGATTGAAGTACCTCAGTTGGAGACAGTGGATAAAGCAGGTCCAGAAGAAGGTAGAGGATGAGCGGAGTTGTCATAGGATTGTTTTGCTATTGCTCTGAAGAGACCACCCTGCAGCACTTTGCGAATGCATATTAAAGCAATAGTTCTCTTCCTTTCTCCTTTATGCAAACTTAAATCTATGCTATAACTAGTCTGGCATTGTTCCAGAAAAATAATTAGCAATTTTCAAGTTAATAATTTCCTAGTTCTCTTCACCCTTGAGCTAGCTATTGGAGGTACCCAAGTCAGGAGTAGCTCCATGGCAGGTCACTGTTTCCAGTTGCCTGAAATTTGGATTGTCTGCGCTTTTGACTTTGAAATCACAGTCTATTCCCTCTTAATTCTTTGGCAGTGGAGACTGTCTTACTCTTGTCCCTAGGTCTCCAGAGTAAATATTCCCTGGAGATTATATATTTAATCAGATCACCCCAAAATGTCCTCCAAATGTGGTAAAAATCCATCTGGCTGTTTTTTCTTAATTTGTAAGACTGTAATAGAGAAAAGGTTAATTTCATTTACATGTATTTTAAGCATATATTACATATTTTGCATAGACTAACATGTTTTTCAAAACACTAGGGTCTGGAGGAGTGAGGTATCTTGTTCAGGGTTGTAGAGCTGCTCAACTGCACAGTGAGAATGAGACAAGAGGCCCCCTGGCTTGAATATCAGTATTCTGTGGCATGCACTTGCCAAATATATCAGACATGTGGATGCTTTCTCTTTCCTTCACTTCTTTTCTTTTTCTTAAGTATATATATATATACTATACTTTGTTGTACTTGGCCCAACAGTAGGCTCATCCTCTTATTACTGTGGATGATCTAGTCAGGGTTTGCTTGAAAGTTTTGCTACCTACATATGTGACAGGCTCTGGCTGCCAAAGCAATAAAATACTGTTTCCACTTGCCTCAACTGTGATCTTATAAGCCAGCTATAATTGGTTTATTTCGTAATTATCCCCTTTGTCAAGAGAATTAGTGCGAAGGACTTCTTCGGCTTTAACATTTGCATGGTACAATGTACCATGTCCTAAGTAATGCATAAGTAATAAAAATATAAATAAAATCAAACAAACCTATCTTAGAACTGGTATATTATTTGTCGCAGAAGTTGGTTGGTTCTAGTTTTATAGATTTAAATATAAAACATATGAAAAGATTCTTTTGAAATTGAGCCTTTAAGGTTTTCTTAGAAGAGGAGGTCTGTATGTGTCAATTGAATTGAACATGACGTGGGATTCCCAGGGTGGAAATTTGAGCCCTTCAGAGAGTGTGAGGTGGTTGGACTGAAGGGGCAAATAATGCAGAGACTTGGAAAGCTTATAGGTCTTACCAAATCTTATTTACTCTCTTGTGAGTGGCAGCTTGTAAAACAAATTAAGATGTGTCACTATTGGTATCTAAATCCAACGATAGTTTTTCAGTTTTTTCCATGCTAATCCTACATATTTAGTTTGGGCTGATGCTACTTTGTTTCAGAATTGGAGGTTCTTTTCTATACCATGAATCTTTTTTGTTTTTTTCATTTAAATGATATTTTTTTGATGACAGACATGGAACACGACTAAGCAAAACAAACTGATACCCATTGCTGACTGTTATATTTAAGGGTATCCCTTCAAAGACAAGACATAAATAAAGCATATCAATTAGGAATGGGTTGGTCTGACTTTAACAATTATGTGGGCAGGAACGGGCTTAAATTATAGCTCGGCAGTTGGGGAAACCCTTCTTATTCTAAGAAGCTGAAGTCAGTGACTTAGAAATAACATCAGTGTGTTAGGAGTTCAGTGTGTGACACATGTTCCTTATTTGCTGTGGACATCACTACAGTGCATACACTTTGGTATTTCAAGGTTTGAAAATAGTCACAGTGATTTTTTTCATGTTTGCATCAAATGATTTTATTTTTCATTGATTTTAAAACCTTGCAAATATCTTGTTCTAAATTTATAAAAAACAGAAAAAACATAAATACAAACCAACACTACCACATTAAACCTACTATATAGAGGTAACCAGTGTAAATAATTGGGTCTTCTTCCCTCCTGGATTTAAAAAAAAATGTTAATAATAGCTGTAATACCCAAACAATATGATAATATAACAAATCAATAGCATAATTATAATAGCAGCTAATATTTATTGAGAAATATGAACCAGATAATATGCTATGTGCTATATATAAGTTTCTTAACTTGATCCTCACCAAAATATTACGAGGTAGTTAATATTATCATTCCCATATTACAGGGGACTAATACACAGAGAGGTTAAATAACTTGGCCAAGAGCACACAGGGTAAGGTGGGGAGTGTTTGAATGAAAATACAAGTAGTCTGAACTGTTACCTTCTGCTGCCACAAATACATCTTCATTTATGTTTTATTTAAATCATACTTCAGAAACAATGTAGCATTCTGCCTTTTCCACAAACTTATCATAAAGATTTCTCATGTTAAAATTCTTCATAATCGTAATTTAAATAATCACCTAATTTTTCATTATGGTTGTACCCTATTATATGTAATTATTCCCTTTAAGTCAGGCATTTAGATTGTTCATATGTGCTTGATACAAATAATGCTATGATGAACTTATTTTTATATAAATCTTAGTATATCTGATAATTTTGGGGGGATAGATTTCTAGGAGTAGAATTATTGCTTGCTACGAGGACATTTTAAGGTACTTTTCTAAATTATGATGAGTCATAATTTGGGAAAAAAACCCACATCTACACATAAACTCCAAATCTTCATTAAAAGTTAATTAATGGGAATACTTACATTTTAGAAGCTTTTATGATGTGATGAGAGACGGCAGTAGGCTAAGCAATGGGGAAACCATTCTCTAATTCAAGCCTGACCTTTGCTCATTACTAGGCCACTGCCTTATCTTTGTATGAGACTCCTGGAGCTAATCCATACCCCGAGTACCCATTGATTTTGAATAAGCTGTGTTCTCAGAGCAGCTTTTTAGGAGGACACAGCAAGAAGAGAAATTAGGCCAAAGATTGCAAAGCATACGCAGATGCTTAAAAGGCACAATGCAAAATGTTGTGCTTTTTTAATCACAATTTTTATAGATTTCTTTGTAACACAAATATAAAAGAGCATAAAATGAAATTGTTTCAAAGGAGCAGGTAGCATGAATATAGGAATTTCGAGGCATATCGTGAAATGAAGACAGATTAAGGCCTCTGCAAACCCTTTATTCTCAAAGCAGCAGCCAGTACCAGTGATGTGAGTGTTTCTGAAGTGCTGGTGTTGATGGTGTTAGAACTCAGTTCTTGAGAATACTTTTGCTTCTTTTACAAACCCACCAGCTGTTCACTATTTTCTTGCTAAGTGCTTCACTTCTGTCTTTCATCCTGGCCTTATCAATCCCATCCCCAAACCCCAATCTTATTTGCTCTCTATTCTGCTCTTTACTTGCCCTCTTTTGTATTTTCTGTCTTGCTCTTTATCCTTCCCTGAACTGCAAAAGTTAAATTCATTTGGCGTTATCTTTGTTCATATACACACATATGTGCATGTGTGTGCATGTGTGTGGGGGTGTGCATATATTTAAATTTGAGAATCTTTTAAATATATACAGTCTTCATTAACCAATAGGCTTGGCCCCTAGGTGAAAATGTAAATCATTATGTAGTGTCCCCTTTTTATTTCTTGTCTTTAATCGGTGTTTTCCTGCGGTCCTCTGTCCCAGGCAGGTTTTTCCACCTGGTCCCCAATTTGTCATGGCTATTTTCTGAAACATGGCAGCTAAGCAACTGAAAGAACAAATTCATGCTAAATGAAAGGGCATGTTCCTGACTCTAGTAAACTGAAAAATGAAAGCAAGAGGATTAAATAGAAAGTGATTACAATGAGAATACATAAATATATAATAGCATTTAGGATTGTCTAGGAGATTAAGTTTCTGCAGTTATACCTTTCCTTAAATAACATACAAATGCCCCTCTCCAATACTCCCTCAGGGAAGGTAAAACTAAGTATAATGTTACCTATTATAAAGGATCTATTAGTTCTTTATTCAGAGGCTTAGGTTTAAATTCTTGACTCCCCCTTAGTGAGTCTCTAAGTACTAAACAACTGTGGCTCCCAAATTTGGCTGAACATCTGATTCCCCTGGGGAGATTTATAAAAATGCGGTGGGGTCTGGGAATTCATATTTTTCAAAAGCTCTACAATTGATTTTGACACTCAGCCAGGTTTGGGGACTGCTGTTAAAGTGGCTGCTTTGATGTTCGCTAAGGCAGTTTCTGTGCCTTCGGTGGGTATTCAGTAGGTGGCTAACAGTTATTGAGCATGTACATTGTGCCGATCACCAAATTTTACAGTGGAGGAAATTTGTCTAAGTGTGTGAGTGGCAGAAACTGAGTTCAAAACTAGAGTTTAAGGACTCATTTTTATGCAGCTTCTCAACAAAATGTTGATGATTCAATACCAACAAAGGTAAGGGACAGAATAATGTTAAAAACTCACTCTTTAACTCTCGATCTTAATAAATTTCTTTGCCATAAAATGGAAATAATATCTTTGCAAGATATGTTTTACCTAAATTTATTTTGAGATAATTTTATACTTAGAGTTCCAAAGCTAGTATTAATACATAGAGTTCTCTTATACCCTTTACCCAGCTTCCTCTAATGTTAGAATCTTATGTAATGTGCTATGTAATCCAAACATTTTACATAACTGTGGTGTATTTATCAAAACTAAGAAATTAACATTTGGGTTTCCTCAGTTTTTCAGTTGTCTCAGTTTATTTAGGTTGCTATAACAAAATACCTTAGACTGGGTAATTTATAAATAGCAGACATTTATTGCTCACAGTTCTGGAGGCCGGGAAGTCCAAGATTAAGGCGCTGGCAGATTCAGTGTCTGGCGAGAGCCCGTTCCTCATAGATGGTGGCTTCTATGTATCCTCACATGGCAGAAGGGCAAAACCTGTTTATGAGGACACTAATTCCATTTATGAGGGCAGAGCTCTCATGATGACCTAATCACCTCCCAAATGCCTCACCTCTTCATACCATCACCTTGGAGGTTAGGTTTATTAATATGTCGATATTAATTTTGGGGGAACATGAACATTCAGACCACAGCATCTGCTAATATATTTTTTTGTTCCAGTATTCAGTCCAGGATACCACGTTATATTTAGTCATTGTGATTTATCCAATCTGTGACAGTTTCTCTGTCTTTCCTTATCTTTCATGACCTTGACACTTTTAAAAAGTAGTGGTCAGGTATTTTGTAGAATACCCTTCATTTTGGGTTTGTCTGATGTATTCTCATTATTAGAGTGATCTTATGAATTTTGGGGGAGTATACCACAGAGGTGATATGCTGTTTTTGTTACATCACATCAGGACCTTTGTAAGATTTTTGACAAAGGGATACATGCATTCTCTCATTAGAGGTATTTAAGCACCAGTTAGATGACTACCTGCCATCCTGAAGGAATCTCTGCGTGAGGCTGGACCTTTAATATCCCTTCTAACTCTAAAAGTCTAAAACTAATAAGTGAACATTACAAATTGAAAGTCACACATAAAAGATGAATAGAGATTTAGGTAGAGCTCAATGATTAGAGAAAATCAATTCCCCAAGGAGTGACCCTCATCTTAGAGAGTACTTAGGTTTTCCTACATTGGGGCTAAATTCAGAATGTGATATATCCATTGTATTGAAGGCTTTCCCCAATGTGGAGCCCTTATTATAGCCCTTGAAGAGGAATCTGTAAGTGAGTGTTTGTTGTGGGTAATTGAAGCTACTAGGTTGCTCTTGTGGTTTTCCTATGTGTTACTAAAAATTAAATTGATGTGTAGTTAAGTGGAAAGAAATCTAATTTGAAAGATGGCAATGACCTGATTCTAACTACGACTGTGGTTTGGATATGTTAAGCAACCTTTTTGCCTTAATTTCTATAACCATGAAGCATAATTCTTACTGAAATATATTGACTTGTAGGAGTATTGGACTCAAAACATACCTCCAGAAATATAAGGCCTACCCCTGGCAAAACCTGATATAACATACTTAACCTAAAAAGTCAATTCTTTATTTCTTCTTTTTCTTTTTTAAATTTCAGAATATTATGGGGGTACAAATGTTTAGGTTACATATATTGCCTTTTCCCTGCCTGAGTCAGAGCTACAAGCATGTCCATCCCCCAGACGGTGCGCACCACACCCATTAGGTGTGGATATACCCATCCCCTCATTCCCCACTCCACCTAATTCTTTATTTCAATATTTGCATTGTAAAGATGCTACATAATAATATATAATTTTAAAAATGAAGACACTAAACACACTGATCTCTTTGAAATGTGTCATAAGTTCCTCTGGAGAAATGGAAGTACAACTGTACCACTGTAAACGCTATGTTGGAGTGTTGGCTGCACATCTTGGAAAGATCATGGTGCCATGGAAAATGGTCTCAGAAATCAGGACATCTGGTTTAGCCCCAAGGTGCGTGACATCCAACAAGTCATCTAATCTCACTATTTGGCTTCTCCATCTGCTGCATTAGAGAATCAGACATGATTTCTGAAACTCCACATCTTAAATTCTATAGTTCTTTGAATTTTTTCAAGACTTCACTCTTAATATCCATAAAGTCATTGATTCTGTATTGTTAATATACTGTTCATAAATATATTCTTCTGATATTCTTTGGCAATTCAGGAAATGCTTGGCTATCCATTTTTTCTACCTTGAAAAAACAACTTGTAAAAATATTTAATAATTTGTTTGAAATTGATACTTTATTGTTATAATTTTTCCTTAGATAAAATGATCACTTCGATCCCCAAAGAAAGAATTGTTTAGTCATGGAATCTGATAATATTTTAATTAGAAAATGATCATAAATGAATACGTGTACAATTTAATGATTAAACTGCCCTTCCACCCTAGGTGTTCCAAGTTATTTTATTGCATGAAAGCTGTAAAGTGTTTGGAAAACAGTTTCATTTGTGAGAAATTTAATCAACATATTTTCTATAGTTGCAGATCTGTTCATAAACAACATTAAAAGAAAAATAAAGTGACATAATGTCTGGGACAGAATTCCCTAATAGAAACATATTCAACATATTCAAGTTCATAGTTTGTGGTTTTGGAAGTGCACAATTCCTCCTGGAAGGCCTTCTTGACAGATTTGCCCTGACCATAAAAGGAGTATCCATGCTCAACTCTGCACAAAGGTGGCATCTCTTCAGTATGATCTGGTCCATTATGTAACCCTCGCTGACAAAAGGGAGAGAAGCGTATTACTCAATCAAATTCCAAACTATGCTCTAAACAACTAGTTCCTTCCATCTATAACTTTTGCCAGCTCTAGCTAACCTTTAAAGGCAAGATACCTTTTGAGGGTCTTTAATGACACCTTCAGTAAATCTCTTGTTACGTTGAGAGGCAGATGGAGCTTTGCGATGGGCCAGATGTGTCATGACTAAGTGCACATCACTTCGTGTTAAATTCTAATCTAGTCTGAGATCAATCCCATTTGACAGTTATTTGTTTTTATAAATAATGGGAAATCAAAGTCATTAATGATTTTCTGAAACATTTTTAATGGTTTGTAATAAACCATGTTCAAATAAACATGTCTGCTGCTTTGGTGATCACTTTCAAATTCAGAATAGTTACAATCTATATAGAAAATAGCAAAATCAAAAACATTTCAACAATGCCTCTAAAACTTGTCATCACACTATACATATGGATATAGTATTTGATTCTCAGTCATGTGGTAAAGGTTTAATAGCTTCTGTCTGAGGGGAAACCTCTGATATCTGTAGTGTTTGCTCATGTCCATGGTGTAAATATTCCCACCATGGCCAATTACAAGCTATCCAAGTTATTGTATATGGAATTAGGAAGAAATGTATACAATCAGCTCCCAGGAGCCAGTATCAACCAGCTCTAGTACACACTGCTGATTATAGCCATTACAGGAATGAAGACAGATAAAGATCAGGTGGCAGATTCAGGGCCACAGAGTCATAAACAGACAGGAAAACACCTCTTGCCCAGGTTCATTTATGCAAACCCAGGAAATTTAGACATCGCTGTCAACTTTGGAACATTGCTAAGAATAACTTTCTGTACAAAAGTGAACTGAGACCAAGACGTAATTACTTTCTGATAAAACTTTTTACCACTGTTTTTTAAATTGGATACTTAAGAAATGGGTAGTTTTCATTCAAAATTACGAATGTAAGGGATTCCCCTGCTTGAAAGTAGAGAATGCTTTCCGACTGTTCAGCAATACCAAGCACAAGTGAACAGTGAGTGTCCTGTTGCTCAGCTCCTGAATGAAGAAAGCCCTGGAGATCTTAGACAGCTCAGCTTTTTATAACTTTGAAGAAGCAAAATTTTAGAGCTAAAACTTTGCCCTTATGGGCTGATGAGCCGTGTGCTGTGATTGGCTGCATATTTTTTTCCTTTGCACAATGTTGTAGCACAGTTAAATCCTCTTCCTTACTTTTGGATCCTAATTGAGCCTTGTTTTTAAAGAGCGGCTAAAACTACAATTCTGATATTTTATAGGAAAGGCTCTGAAGATAGACATGGTGAATGGTGACTTAATAGTCTTAGTTAATGAAAGTATTTATTCAGGTGTTTTATGGTGTTTGCTCTAATCAAAACACATATAAGCTCACACCTCTTTTGAATACTGGCATTCCTTAAAAGTTTGCTTAAAATACCTCTTTCTCAGGCTAAGGATTTTTTTCTCATTTCTTGGAGGGAATGATCATTTAAATGCTACCTTCATGAGTCTTTTTTTTAAAATAAATTTTATTGTGTGTATTTAAGGCATACCACAGGCGGTTATCAGATACATACATAGAGTCAAACAATTCATCCCACCTAGTCGCCTGTTTCCCCTCCTAGCAAGAGCAGCTATAAGTTTTGAACACTTTTTCTGTTTCTCCTCTTTCCCTCCCTCTCCCATTTCCTTCCACCCTCTTTCCTCCCTCCCACCCCCAGCTCTTTCCATGAAGAATGAGAAGAAATAAACCCAGAAAATGAATTATAATTGAAATACAAATACAGGAAATTCCAGGGTTAAGCCTCATATGGCAGAGTTAACTTGGCCATCAGGATGTTGCATTTTAGACTTTTCTAATGAACTGACTACATTAGTATAAGGTAACCAGATGTCCTGCATTAGGCAGTGTCTGAGATTTCAGCTTTTTTTTTTTTTTTCTCTCTTGGCAATATTTCTCCTCAAAAGTTCCTACTAGGGCCACTCTGTTTAGTGGCTTATTTTGATTATAGAAATGCTAAAAAGCCTCCCTGACCAAGATTGTCTTCTGGGATCCTTGAAAGTGGGCATTTGATCTAAGATGAGCTACGATAGTGCTTGGAAAGCAGCGGCAGCAGAGAACTAAATCACTGACTAGTGACACGGTCCCTAACCATGGGCCTTCTTTTCTAGTGGGTAGGAGTAGAGAAAGGTGCTTTGCTTGAGAAGCATAATGATTCTTTACTTGACCAAACTTTAGTCAGGCTCCTGAGTCTTCTCCTAGGCCCATCTATGTACATTTTTATAAAATCCAGCTTTCACAAGAACCCTGCTCAGTTGGTTCAGCCAGAATCCCTCATCTTCCACATATGATCTCGCTCTGTGTCTAAGCAGGTTCCTTATCCTCCACTGCCCCCAGGTAACGTTGATCACCTTGGCCCGCGTTCAGCAAGAGTCCTGGCAGGTTGGTTTAGCCACAGTCCCCCTTACCCGGCATGTTTCCTCTTTGTAAGTTCCATCCCGATCCCACCCCACTGCATGGCCGTGAACTCCCCCTTGCCCACGCTCTGTTTACCTTGGGTTCTCTTTTCTCCTGTTGCAATTGTCCCAAGTAAAATCTGGTTTTACCACTTTAACTGCTGTCCAGCTCTGGTTTTTCTTTGAACAAGCATCAGGGCAAGCAGTACCTGGAGGCAGGAGAAGAGGGAGGCTAGACAAGGAAGAAGTAATTATCTTAAGGAAGATGAGGGAGCAGGAAAAGCCAAAGGCAACCTGGGCGCACTTGACATTATTTTCAGAACTCTCCTCCCCACCATTGCCTGGTCTTTCTTTTTTCCGCCAACCCTCCTTTTAAAAAATGAATTTGCTTTTGCTGCTCAGGATAGTATTTATTTGCAAATCCATCAGGCATTTGTTCCTCTAATTTCCACAATTATGGGGAATGCCTGTCCTCCTGACTTGATTCATTCAGTGCTCATCCACTGATTTTACGCATCCTGCCTCCGATGAATTCCTTTTCTTTCTTTCTTTCTTTCTTTCTTTCTTTCTTTCTTTCTTTCTTTCTTTCTTTCTTTCTTTCTTTCTTTCTTTCTTTTTTTGGAGACAGAGTCTCTCTGTCACCCCAGTAGAGTGTAGCAGTGTCATCATAGCTCACTACAACCTCAAACTCCTGGGCTTAAGTGATTCTCCTGCCTCAGCTTCCTGAGTAGCTGGGACTATAGGTGCGCACCACCACAGCTGGCTGATTTTTCTATTTTTAGTAGAGATGGGTCTTGCTCTTGCTCAGGTTGGTCTTGAACTCCTGACCTCAAGTAATCCTCCTGCCTCGGCCTCCCAGACTGCTAGGATTACAGGCGTGAGCCACCGTGCCCAGCCTCAGACGGATTCTTAACCCAGAACACGACCGACATATCAGTGACCAGGCATCCCACATCCATGCTGAGTCTCTGCGTTTGAAAGCACCGCTGAAATATATAGTGATTTTATGTTAGTAATGAAATTCTAGGTTTAAATTTTTGCCATCAACTAGTTAAGCCAATAGAGCATGGTCAGATCATGTGGGGTATCTCAGTCCTCCATGAGCTGATCCTCTCTTACATTTCTCCTGCCACTCACCATCTGCCGCCCCCGAACCTGTGCTCCTAACGTGTGAATGGTTGAATCATCAAACATACTGTGTGGCGACATGTTTCTCTGTCTCTGCACAAACTATTCCTTTTGGCTGGAATGTTCTCCCCTGAACTTCCCTTTTCTCACCTCTGCTTTAAATATTTGCTAATAGCATATTCTAACAAAGTTGTGGGGAAATAGGTACTCACACAGAGCTGAGAGAGGAATGTGGCCCCATCTGTTAACATTTAAAATTCACCTTTGAGCCACTGGTATGGCTTCTCAGTAGATACCAGAAAAATTTGCACAAGGAAGCATTTGCAAAGATACTCACTGAAAGGTTATTTCACAGACTGAGAAGCTCATTTCATTTCATCAGCTGGGGAGTGTCTAAATGGAACTGTGGAGTCCTGTGTAGCCATTCCAAAGAATGTGGTAGCTGTATGTGTAAGACTTGTAAATGATACAACAGTGAGTGAGAAGAGTACATTTAGTACGAATAAATACTATGATATATTTACTTAAAATGCATATGTATTTTATGTGATTTCATGTGTTTATGCAAATATTTAAGAAAAACTTTGGAAGGATCTACACCAAGCTGGTAACAGTGGCTGTCTTTGGGCATGTGCTTCAGATTAGAAAGTTAGGTGGTAAAGGGGGATTTCAGCTTCACCAAAATAGTTCCTTCCTTTCTCCCTCCCTCCTTCCCTCTCGCTCTTCTTTCTTTCTTACTTAAAAATTACATTAAAATTTGATTTTTATGTATCTTGTTCTAGTGAATTCTTTTTGTTGTAATGTATTCATGGAAATAAACAGAAGTATACATACTTATATGCAACGATGTTCATCACAGCACTGTTGAATAAGACACAAAGGCGGAGCCAACCTGAATGTAAAACAATATAGACACCACCTTGTATGGGTCTTCATATTCTACCAAATATCAAATAGTTTTCTATTCAGGTAGAGCTCTGTTTTTTCCCTTTCAAGGAAACACATTACTATCCGATAAAGGAATCCTGAAATGCCGATGAGAAGTATGCTCTGATTTCTCTAGAGTATTTGTGTTTTAACAGGTATTCAGGGAGAAGTTCCCTCCAAAGAAGGGATAGCTAATGTTCAGGATTTTAGACATGGGAAGATGCTTTGGGGCAAGCCAGACTTTAGGAACTTCTTTGCAGACTACTTTGTAATCAGTGTCCTATTTTTCAGATATGGCTGAAGGTCTCAATCCCTGCAAAAATCTCATTCTCAAGGAAAAGGAATATATGTGATTAGGGACTAGCTGAAGGCATAGGGGATGTCTAGCCTAGGAAACAGAAATTTGGAGAAAACTCGGTAGCTGTCTTGAAATGTGGGAGGGTCAACATGTAGAAGGTGGTTGTGTTCTGTGTTGCTTCATACAGTCAATACCGGGAGCAATGAGTGAAAATTAGGGGAGACATTTTGTGACTTTTATAGGGAAACGTCTCTAATAATGCTAGTAACACATATTATTATATTGTAGTATAACGTATAGTGGGCCACTTGGAAAAGTACTGTTACTCATATTCTTTGAAGTATTAATAGATTTTGTATGGAAATCACCAGGGATGATGTAGACAGGATTCCCGAATTTTGTTAGTGGTAGGGATGGACATCTTTATAGTCGTTTTCAAATCTTCAATTCAACTATATTACGAAAACGTTCATCGAGCACTTACTATATTCACAGCACAATGCTCGGTACTAAGAGAATACACAGATAAAATAAAACTCCACTCTCTCCAGTTTGAGAGGAAGGTACCCTTTGTTGCAGTGTTCATTAAAGAAGAGAAGAGCTGGATGGAGACTGGCTGCTCCTGTCAGGACCTCTGCGGGGCAGCTGAGCTGCGCGTTGGCACTGTTTTCATCAAGGGAGAGGGCTTTGCCCACAAGGCACAGGCTCTGTTGTGCTTGCTTCTTGGTCATGGCTTATTTCCATTCTGTTCTCATTGTGCTTCCCCGAGTCTCATCTTTTCTGAAGCACCCTCTTGGGCACCAGGCTATGATGCATTTGTGAGGGGTTATCTTTACACTTTTACTTACTCTCACCACCTAGTCCCAGGGGACACAAGTGTCCCTTTTAGCAAAGCTGTTTTATGTATTCCTTGATATCAGTAGAAGGTGTATTGGCAAGTCAACTTGGTACAAGCCCAGTGAATGACGAAGAAAGTCCTCTCAAAATGTCATAAAGGATTTTGTTTAATTTTTGGTGTTGTCAGTGCGCCTGTGAGAGAGGTAAGTAACATTGTTCATTGGAATTCACTAGGACTTATCTATAGCCTTGCTCTGGCAGGAGATGCCAGGAAAGAACCTTATGCAATTTGTCCACTAGGAGACCTTTCCTTGAGACTGTGGTGGCTGCCACACTCCATGTCCTCGCAGGAGGCTTTTAATTTAAGAAAGACCATTACTAACCTAAAAACTAGGTATTTGGGGGAGGTTTGAACATGATGTAATGCCCTATGGTTAAGGAGATGATGCGTATTTGCTGTTAAATTTATTGGTACATCTCTGAGGGGAATCCTTGCTTTTAAAAATTAATTTTTAGAAATGGGAATATGGAAAATCTATTTTTTTCCCCTCTCTCTTCATCTTGTGGTTCTTTTTGGCCAAATGGGTGCTTTGGAAGCATTCAGTGTGGCTCCTAGAGTTCTGAGCCATTGAAGGATATCTAGATATAGTATGTATATATCTCCTTCTCTTATATAGGTATGTAAATGATTGTGTCCTGTAGACCCCTCTGGGCAGATTGATATTCAGAGTTTTAGTCTTAGTGATTCAAACAGCCATGGTATATGGTCTTAGAAGATTATTCTGAGACTTCTTAAATGTCCTGGCTTTTTATTCTGTTCTTGACTTAATCAGGTGGCTGCAATTACTTGGAAAGAATATGTATAGATAGTTGTTCATTTGGGGTAATTGTTGGTGACTGGGTGAATGGCCATGTGGAGATTTCTCTGTCAAAAATCCACCTGAACCTGGAAGGCCTTGAGTGTCTGAACTACATACATAAGCATTTGGGATGGGTTTTAACCTCTTCTCTGTGATGTGATCAATTACTCCCTCATTTTTATATTGATGATAGCTTGTTTCTGTTTTTTTTTCATCCTTTTTCCTCCTATAATTTCCTCTCACTTTACTTGGGCTTTTGTAATATATGGTACTTTATGACTGGATGCTGTGTGGAAAGAGCATGGACTTTGCATTAGGGAGATAGAACTTCAAAGCCTTGCCCTGCCTCTTACAAGTTTACTTGTTGAGTGACCTTTGACAAGTTTCTTATCCTCCTTGTTTAATACTAGCATGTATATTACAAAGACTTTATGATAATCACAGAAAATTTTGTACACGCACTAATGCATGCACGTGTGTGTGAGTATAAATATACTTGTGCTTGCAATACAGTAGTGCTCTATAAAAGATGAATTTAATCAGTATAGTATGTTAAATTTTTTAATGTGTTCATTTGTCTCCACCGTTGGATTCTAATCTTCAAATGGGCATTAACTATGAAGTATTTATTTTGCATTCTCTCCACAGTGCTTTATTTGCACAAATTAGGTACTCTTTAAATGTTTGTTTAATTGAAGTTTTGAGTCCTTTTTTACTATAAGCATAGGGTTTTTTAAAGACCTACCCTTTCATGCTTGCTTTTCATTTCATGAAGAAAAAAAAAAGCAAAAATAAATAAATAAAGACCTATACTCTAAGGTTTATACATACAGGTGCATGTGAATTAATTTTCAAAAATAAAATATTTTTATGTAATAATATTTTTTCTTTTCTTTTTTTTGTTTTAAATCAACTTTTAACCCTAAAGTCCCCAGCTTCATTTTGTATCTTTTGGGCCAGATCAGGGGCTAGAAATCAAATGGGTGACAAGAAAATATTAATACAATGCTGGAGGGAGACTCAGCCATCTTAGCATCCAAATGTTTGCAATTTTTCAGCTTTGCTTCATCTGTAAGTGATTCCATTTTGGAGACCAGGAAGAAAGAAGTTAAAGGTCAAGGGAATCTAGTTCACTGGGTTTGTACCAATCAAGAGAACACAAAAAGCTGAGGGAAGCTGAAGGTCTTCCTGTCCTGGCTTAAGCGCGCCAGATGGAAATCGATTTGTGCTAAAAAGGGCGTTTGGGATGGGAGTGTAGGGAGGAACCCAAAGAAAAATAAATTCAGTTTGAAGTTGTAGTAAGGAAGAGGAAAGCTAAAATATAAAGCTGACAAATGCCAGTAATAATTTGCATCTGTCTCCAGCTTGGTGTTTAGAACTTAGAATGATCTAAGCAAGGGTGTATTTATGCCATTCTTCTAATGCTCTCTATTTCTTACCAGTGTCAAGACCTCACTGATGTGAGAATTCACCCACCAGAGATAATTTGTGGAAATTCCAGCAGCTTTGTTTGCCTAAGTGATACCACATCAAGGCTACATTACTGTGCCAAGCTCAAGAGACTGCAGTGGCAAGAAGGGGAGGGCTCTGGTTTCCCATGTATGCACAAATGGCAAAAGCCCCCGCAGTCCTGAGCCTTTCTAAGTATGATATATGTAAATGCTAACCTATAATACAGTATATTATCTATGTTATACATAAATGTGAAAAAATACTCTTTAAAGTATTATTCTTTAATTTTCCAGGGTAAATATTCCTCTTTCAAAATATAACTTCTGTAAGACAGAAATGAACAATAGTATTCTAATAGTAATAGCAGAATACACTTCATTCATTCATTCAGCATATTTTTGAGTGGAAATTATCTGACAGACCCTATAGCAGGGAAATAGCACTGAACAAACAATACCTTTATAGAACTGACAGTTTAGCAGAGGAAGGTAAAAAATAATAAGTGTTATAATATCACAAATAACAATATTAACAACAGTAATATGAATACATTGTAATCAATATTATGATAAGGAGTTATGGGGTTATGCCCTGGATGCACAGGGCAAGCTAACATGGCAAGAATGGAATGTTTTGGCTACAAAAATAAAGGTTTTTTTTTTTTCCTTTGCTTTGAAAGCTTTTAAACAGCAGAAGAATAGGATCTTTTTGTAATGTCACCCCATAGAGAATAAATTGGGTTAGGGATGGGGCACACAGATGAAGGTAGAACTGTCCCCAGCAATTTGGTCGGGGTCTTCTAGAAGCTCAAATCCTTCCAAGCAGGCAGAATCACATCAAGGCACTCTTGACAGACCATTCCAGGATGGAATATGTATGTGCAAGTCTATGTGGGAGTGTGGGAAGCAGGGTGGTTGTCAGGGCCTTGCTAAACCAAGGTCCATGGAGAGACACTGGTAGGATGGAGGAAACTGTCCTCGCTGGGTGCAAAGTAGTCAGGTGTTAGGAGTTCCCAGATGTTCTTGTTTGCATGCAGTGTGCCTCTCCTGCACCTGTGCACATTTTGGCTTGTGCTCATTTTAGACTCAGCAAATATAACTCTGTTCTCCCGCAGGAGACTTTGCTTTCTGTTTTGCTGTTTGGGCTCATAATCCCCCATATTCTGAGCCGGTTTACAACCTGTTTGCCAGTTATAAAAATTTTCTTTTCTAAAATCAACAAAGCTTTCAAAACGAAGCTTTAGATTTATTAAGATAGGTGCAAATGACAACATATCTCACAGAGAAAATTTTGATAGAAAGTTATTTAAAACATATAGCAGAAAAAACAGCCTGTTTATTGAGACAGAAGTCCAGATGTTAATAAAATTAACAAAATAGTCTCACTAGTCAATCCTGTCCCAACCTTAATTTCAAATTTAGGCATACCTTTTAAATTCTTCATTATGTTTTCATTGCACCTGGTTAGACACCATTTGTCAACTTCAGGTTAACCACTGCATTGCAGGTGGCAATGCACTGCCTCTGAGCCGTGGTAGATGCATGACCAGACAGCTGTTGCATGACTTCATGCCTAATCCTCTGTATACGGATAGTGGAAAAATAATATAAAGGGAGCAGAAGGCCATTTCATTCTAGGAATGTCCTAATCCTTCAAGTTGAAAGTGATCATTGGGTGAAATGAGTTACCTGTAGTCTTAAAATAAAACAGAATTTCGATATTCTGAAATTCAACTCTAAATGTTAAGCCAGACTTTGGCCTTCATCACTGAGAGCATACCAAATGCTTGAAATGTTCTTGCTTTGCTTTATTGCTTTTGATGATCTTTGATACTCAGAATCACGGAGAATTATACTGTAAGTAATCACAGATGTACCGTGAGAGAATGGTTTCTCATGCACACTGATACAGTTAGATTTGGTTTTTAATTTTTCTTTTGGCATGATACATACCATAGTAACGTAACCAAATTCTAAACTCTAATTTTACTTGCTGTGTTTCCATATTTATTTTTTGATAACTGATGTATGATTTATGAATATGTATCCTTTTCTCTCTATATATTATTTGTTCATATTTCCCTTCTTCAAAGTTTTAGTGTTATTTTGTTCAGTAAAAGAGCTACTTTAATTTTTTAACTAAACTATATTCCATGTATTTGTGGTAATGTTTATTCTCTTTGATAATAATTTATAATTAATGAAGCAAGTTTCAAGGTTCTTAATGGAATAATATTTGAAATTATTTAATAGAGTTTTAAAAACTGGATGTGTAAAAATCCTTGGTGAGAGTTTTTATTTTATATAGTCTGAATGATTTCATTAAAAGCAAACTCGTACCTGAATCTATAAACTTATGTTATTTTCTTGATATATTAATTTCCTTGTTTCATGAAAAAACACTATCAAGTTTCTGAAAAGTTTATTGTAATTTTTGATCTTCAGTAGTATTAATTTATTTTTGTATGATAAACATAATATATAGATTTTTGGCATAATCTTCATGTAGTGTTTCTAGATGCCTTTGAAAATATGCCGGCGTATAATTTTTTAATATCAATGTATTTGTAAAATATACTAGGAACACATTCAGAGCAATGCTGCCTCCAAATCTTTTTCAAAGTAGAGAATATTCATACCAAGAATACCAACCATCTATTATGTCTTTCTGGATTCTTCTCCTTTAGGATTTTCATAAAGCAAGGATGTTTTCCTCTATGTGCGGATTAAAGATAAAATGCCTCTCTCCATGATCTAACTTCTTCAGGCTACTTTCTTCAGTAGCATCTTTTCCCACTTCAACATTTGGTAAGGCAGCCTAAAGACAAGAAAATATCTCCTGCAGGGAATGCAATTTTTGGCCTCCTTGGTAAAGAGGACCTCAAATAAAACCAGACTTGGTTATGAGCTCCCCATCCATTTTAATATAGTCTTTGCTGAATTCACTTGGAGTAATCCTTACTTTCATTTGCAAAAGAATTGTAATCTGTTGTACTTTATTTGTGGTTTCTGAGAATATTTTTTCTGTCTTCTACACTCTTCCCTTAATATTATTTCCTCTGAGCCAGCCTGTCTAGCCTGGTTCTGAGTATAAATAGCTCCAAGTTTGGAGCACTCATGCCCTGCTATTGCTGGGTTATGTGAAACCCTTTCTTGTGTTGAACACAAGAAGCCCATGATTATTGGTACCACAGATTCTCACATTCTTAATCAGTTCCACCTGGCCAATAAACAGTAAAGCCAGGACAGCTTCTCTTCTGTGTGGGTTTTCTACTTTATGGGTAATAAAACTGTCCTTGGTGTGATTTAGGAATCCCTTTGATGCCTGCTAGTTTACTGTATTGATATTTCAGGGGTGTTGGCAGTCACTGGTGAGCCTTCACTACTGGCATCCCTGAACTGTGTGGCAGGGAGGTAGTTTGGGTAAATCATGGGGGGAAACACAACTGTAAAGCATTTTCTTTCACTTAAATTTACCAAGGAAAAATTTAGAAATGGCCTTGTTGAAACGAGCAAGGTCGAGGATGGTTATATTTCTTTCAAACCTAGAGAAAGGAAAGAAAGAAAGTAGGAAAGAGAGAGGGAAGATGAGATGCAATTGTTTGAACTCCATGAAAATTCCAAATTGTTTATTTGCAACGGCATTTTTTAAAAATTATTGCTGGATATCAAGCTCCTACTCTGCAAGTTAGAGAAATGAAGCTGGAATAATGTTTAGCTTTTCTGTATTGAATTAGCTAGTAAATAAAAATGTTCTCTGCAGACCTTTGGGAAGAGAGAGTTATCAAGAACATTCTCATTCTTCTCTTTTCCTGATTTGAGGTGTTTTTTATTTTCAGTGCTTGGTTTTAGTAATGTGGAAATGTCTTGGTGGGGGGGGGGCGGCTTTTATTTTTATTATTTTTTAAATTTTTATTTTTTTCTAACCAACTTATGTAGAATATTTGAAATGGGAAAGACTGGTATGGGATTAACTAATATCAGATCAAAAAGATAAATAACTGATGCATCCACAAAAAGTGAATGCTTTGTGAATTCACTTATTGGTTGAATTTCTTTTAACCACATAAACCACTAATTGTTAAGATTGGGACGCCTTTAGACTTTGAAATAGTTTTGTTGCATAGTGTCCTTCTTTGTATCGGTATTACCTAATCTTGCCTTTAATTAATTATTGGGGTCACTTCTTGAATGGAATAAATGCCATCAGCCTTATTATTCCTATCATCATCCTATTTTAATTATAAACAATATTTACTGACTACTATTTAAAGGGTTTAGGGAATGTTCTGTAATATACAAGAAAGAACTCTTCCATCAGGGCCTAGTGCATTATCAAATGCATGATTAATGTTGGCATCATTATGTATATTTTTAAAGATTCAAGTTTTCTCCTAAAGTATTTTCCCCCAAATCAGTTAACACACCTTAATGAATTTTTAAAATATTTGCAGAGTTTTAAAAAATATTAAGAAAGATTTATTAATCTATTTTGGAGATGGTGAAGTAAACTATTGGAGGTAGCATAGTATGTTAAGAATGAGCAGAATATGTATGTGGGCATGGGTGTGCATGTATGTTTGTGTGTCTAAGATTATCCATTCAACAAACATTGATTATGCATGTGCTAGGTGCTATAATAGATGCTGGAACTAAAAAAAAAAAAAAAAAAATGAATAAGACATAGTCTTAGCCTGAGAATCATATAGTACAATGGGGTGATAGATTTTCAAATAAATAATTATAATAAAAAGTGATTGTAAGTGTAATAGAGGCTAATTTTGCCTGGGGGAGTTAAGAAAGGCTCCTTGAAGACGTAACACTTGAATTGAGGATCGAGTGAACTAGGGTTTAGTAAGAGCAGAGAAGAGAAAAAAATTACAGTTAAAGGGAGAAGTCTGAAAAGGCTTTGAGGAGTAAGAGCACATGATCTGTCTGGAAATAACTAGAGTTCAGATGAGAAAGACTAGAAGCAAGTTCTGGTGTTGTATCGCACAGCAGGGTGACCATGGTTAACAATATTGTATTGTATATTTCAAAATAGCTAGAAAGGATTTTCAATGTTCTCACCACAAATAAATGATAAATGTATGAGGTGATGGATGTGCCAAATACCTTGATTTGATTATTACACAATGCATACATGTACAGACACATCACCCTTTATCCCATAAATATCCACAACTATTATGTGTCAATTAATAAATATAAAAAAGAAAAAAAGGAAAATAAAGTACATAAGGCAAAATGTTAAAAACTACTCACAATCCCACCTCCAGCCAATTTTCTCCAGTTATTATTTTGGCATTTATTTTTCATTGATTTTTCTCTTAAGACTAGTCATAGAACTATAAGGTCTAATTAGTTTTTACTCCAATCTCTTTATTCCTTGCATATGTACATCAGGTTTGGTCTGTTAGCAACTTTTTGAAGCTAAGTACATTGTATACTAAAATATATTTAGAGTGTTTTTCACTTCTTTTTCCAAGATGAGAATATTATCTGTGTTCCATAGGAAATTTCCCATACTTCTTTGCTGCTCTGCTTCAGACCTTAAAATGCAGAGTATTATTGGTCCCTCCAACATTTCTGTTTTAGAATTTCACTTGTCCTATATTTATACTGGTAGTGTTCAAAGGAACAGTTTTTTGATGAAATTCTTTTATGAAATTCCAATATAGAAACCAGATAAAATTTTTTATACAAAGTGCATTTTAGGTTCACATTCATACGATATGCTTATTGTAACTCTGTTGATAAAAATAATGAAATTATTTTGATTGACACAAAAATTTGAAAGGTACATTAGAGAAGGTGCTTATAATCTTATATACATTGATACCAACTGTAGCATCAAATTGACTTCTGTATTATTTGGTTTCACAACATTGAGAAAATCCTGATTCACACATCAAAGTACTTAGAAATGGTATCAGTGGTTTTTGTTTGCTCATTTGTTTGTTTTTAAAACAGCTTGCTTTGAAGTTTCAAGATACTATTCATTTAAAATGATCCAGAAGCTCAGAAAAGTTGCCAGAAATTTTTGCCCAAGATGACGGAGCAAAATCTAACGTGTGAACTGAACCTATTCTCATACTATTAAATATTCAGTTGAGAGGTGGTTAATGGATTTCTTGACCAGTCTAAGCTGTCATTGTTTCCTGGAAAATACTCTTTCAAATGCATTTTTCATAATAAAAGGTTAACAGTAAAATAATATATATCAACTACAAAAACATAAATGTAATTTCTTTTTCTTCTTTCCTGCTAATATTTATTTATTAGCTGCTCTGGCAAAAGGGCTTATGAGGGAATAGGTTGGCTAATATTTGCCATCAGTCTCCCACAATATGTAGATAACCGAAAGTATTTTAGAATAGAAGAGAGAGAAATGAAGCAATTCTCAAGCTGAATGACAGTCTCCAGAGTCATGGTATCACATGACCACATATCTCATTCTTCCAGGATTATTACGTCTGGTCATATGAATTCTCTATGCATATGCATTTGCTAATAATGTTTACCTGTTTTTTTTAAAAGTACTTGAAGTCACAAAGATTTTGGTAGTTTTACACTATTTGATCACAACTGGCATAGGGAATTTCTTACATTTACATAAAGTCAACATTTCCAGCTGGTTTTAAATAAGAAAATAACTTGGGCATTGATAAAATTGGGTTTTAGTTAATCTGAAGTGTGAGTGGGGGAAATATTTTATCATGGTGTTTGTTCATGTGAGTTGATATTTATAATACTTTTTCTATGGAAATACAATTTATTCAAATACTAATAAATCAGTCTGTCATCCTAATTAAAACTTGGCAAGTAAGAGATACTCAGATGTCCCCTCTCCCCATATGATGCACGCCAACCTCATTCATTCTTGGGGCAGCCAAAAAGGGAAAAAGGAAATATCAAAATATCATTCGAAATGCTAGAAGTTTTACATTTAAATTAACACAGAGTAAGACTTTTGATTTTGGAAGCACTGTGGGATACCACTGATGAATACCTTGCTGGGCTATTGGAGTTCTTTTTTTTTTTCATGAAGAAGAAGAATTTTCTGTGGAAAATTTAAATATTTTAACCTGTATTCCATTGGAAGAAACATTATTTAAAAAACAATAAAAACAAAAGTTATTCATTCTACCATGAAAATTCACATTAAAAGGAATAAATGCCAAGCCATAGCTATTTCAATCCTTAAATGTAGTGTGGCCATAGCTTTGAGTCTATGTCTGGGCACATAAAGTTTTAACATACACTCAGTTAAAAATAAATTCATTAAAGACATAATTTGTGGGATTATATATGATATGAAACCTTGTCTGCTTAAATTAATTTTTCCTTTTACAGTTGACTATTTTACTTCTTGTAGATGTGTCTCTTTGCCAAATGTATTGTTTCTTGATTTGGGCTAGATATCAATGTCCTTCCTCCCAAATAACAATTCACCGTAGCTTGCTTTCCCTCATGCACAAGAAGGGCTTATCCTGCCTGTTTTGCACTGCTGCTAAGTCGGTGGGATAAAGCCGGAGTGAGGAACTCTAATGACTGGAACTCTGAGGAGCAATGGTTCCTCTTCCTGCATGATTTCAGAGCCAGGAGAACCTGTGAGTGGATACATGGCAAAGAGAGCATTCCCAAGACAGATGCCATGTTTGGTTGGTTTTCTTCTATTAGGGGAATGGCCTGGTTACAACCAGAGTTGTAGTTGTGATAGTATTTGCATGGGCTGCAGAGATTTCCTGAGCTCCCAGCATCATCCCTGGGGTAGATGTGCTGGGGGTCGTGGTGTACATTTGAGTTTAGTATATGATGAATCCGAAGCAATTGTCAGTCAGCCATTTTTGAAACGATCATATTTTTCCCTGCGAATCTCTGAATGACCTTAGATGTATCTATAATGCTAAAGCAGATAGGAAGCCCACTTTTAATTTGCTAATATGTCAACCAAACATATCATTAGGAATTTTCACTGGACTCTCAGCGAGAGAAACTGCTTAGCAAAAGCAGCTGTTCTCCATGCTTCTCTTCTTCCTTCTACTGTCTCCCCTCAGCACAGTATCGCTTATCGCCTTTTAACACACTGCATGATTTACTTATTTTTGACATTTTTGTCTGTGTTCCCTCCACCCCTCATAAGAACGTGAACTCCAAGAAAGCAGAGATCTTTTTGTCTCCTTTACTCACTGATGTATCCCAAGCATCTAAAACAGTGACCGGCCTGAGTAAATGTTCTCTAGATATTTTTGGAATGAGATGGTTTGAAACTGAAACCTCAAAAAAAAAAAAAAAATTAAAATATATCCTTTTCTTTTTTACCACCAGTACACCAATGACTTCCAGATCTCTACCTTTTGTCACACTCTTGTTTTGATTTTTAGACCCTTGTTACAAACTTTGAGGAAGGTTTCAGAAATGTCTAGCAACTGTTGATAACTGGCTAAAACTTCGTAACTCAAATGTAGTACTTTATAGATCTTAAGAACAAGACCGTGCTATTATACAGACATGGATTTGAAGCCTAGTTTTATAGCTCTGAATACAATATTTAAATTCCCCGAAACTCAGTTTCTTCATCTTTAAAAGTGGTATATTTAATTTGGGGGGTTTTGTGAATAAATGATCTTACTTTGCATGTGACACAGTAAGCTTTCAAAGAATGGTAGCTACATGAAAAGGAATTATTATTCTGGTAGTTGGAGCTTCTATATTATAATACTACTGAAAGTATTTCAGTTCCCACCACTGTGGCATGACCAGTGGTCACCCTATGGAGAATCAGTACAGAATTCACTTTTCTCCAGATATCTCCCACTATCGATATCAGATAAGAACTGTGCAGAAGTGATTCTTTATATGAATCAAGGATTAGTTTGTCATTTCTTGTGACTCATGAAGTAAATCACTTGAGAAGAGACTGTTAGTTATAATGATTTCTGTTGGAAAAGAAGGAAAAGGTAGAGTGTTTTTCTACCATTTCACATCCCAGGCAAATTCTTAAATGCATTCAATTTCTTGGAGTAAAATTCCTGGTAAATAACCAATTTCCTGACAGATTGTTTTGATCATTTTAATCTCCCTAATTTGTTCTCAGAGTGAGTTCTAAAGGCTTTACCTTTACATATGGGACCAGAGCATGAGAACTTTGAATGCCACATGAGCTGATACAGAGATTCCAGGCTGTGGTCCCTGAGTAGCCTTCACTTGTCCCTCAAAGCCACCAACACTTGTAAGAACCAGTCAGAGTATTCCTGGAAGTGACTCCCTTCATGCTGTCAGTAGCTGTGATGTGATCTAGGGCAAGCCATTTCTCACTTTTAAAATTATATGATTTTTAATTTCCTTTCAAGTTCAAAAATGTTATGCTAAGGAGGTAATGTTTGCGGTCTTTTTGAAAACTCAATGCTTTCCTGGGACAAGCATTAATATATAGTGATTTTCATCTTAGTATGAAAAATGAGTATTTCCTAAGCCCTTATTTACATATAAATAAGATAAAACAGGTAATTGGTGTTTATTAAACTATGATGACATTTGTTAAACCCTCCAGGTTAAGGCCAAAATAGCCTGGGAAACAATTAATAAGAATTGAGGAAAATCATATCTTGTGATGCCATTTTCTCCAAATTTTCTCTTTTTTTACAGGATACTATGTATTACAGATGTGGCTTCCTTTTTCTTTCTCTGTTGTCCACCATTTCAGCCTCATAGCATTAATTAGGCATGACAGGCACATAGCTTAGGTCCTGGTATCTTTTTAAAGGCCCTTTGAAACTATTTAAGTGCTTAAAACAAATGGTGTGTTCCATAATCCAAAAAAGATAACCATAAAACTAACATTGATAAATGTTTAATGAAATGTCTACAAAACATAATATTAAGTTGACTTCATTAATTGTTAAAATTAGTATTCATAAAATTTTTATGACATTTAGAAATAAACTATAATTTGGATTTCTCTTTTTGTAAGAATTTCTGAGTATGCAAGATGATTATCATAAAATTATAACCAATTATAAATTCCGTGAAATGCCTAGCCAAAGAATTTCAGGAGCAAAATTACAAAAAAGTCCTTTCATAATTTTTTACTAACAAAAATAAAGTTCTACTCAGCCACAAAAAACAATGCTGATCTAGCACCTCTTGTATTATCCTGGATAGAGCTGGAGCCCATTCTACTAAGTGAAGTATCACAAGAATGAAAAAACGAGCACCACGTGTACTCACCATCAAATTAGTATTCACTGACCAACATTAAGTGCACCTATAGTAATAACATTCATCGGGTGTCGGGCAGATGGAAGGGTGGAGGAGGGAATGGGTATATTCACACCTAATGGGTGCAGTGTGCACCGTCTAGGGGATAGACAGGCTTGAAGATCTGACTTGGGTGGGGCTAAGGCAATATATGTAACCTAAATATTTGTACCCCTGTAATATGCTGAGATAAAAAAAAATTTAAATCAACCTTATCTATAATTTGAGTATATTTCACCACATTGTATGGAAAGTATAAAAATCAAATAATAACAATAACTAACACTTATTGAATGTTCACTATGTGCCAATATTGCTCTAAGCTCTTGTCCATTATGGATGTGCCATTGGTTCTTTTCTCTCTCCCTTCACTCCATACCTAATCAGTCTCCAGTCTGACATTTTACCTGCAATTTTCCTTAAATCCATCCAATCCATCCAATTATTTTTCTCTCCCTTGCCACCTGCCCCTCCCCAAATCCAGGATTCCAGGCTCCCTTGACTGAACTACTACAAAAGTCCCCCCGCATCCTCTCCTGTCTCTCCAGCTCAGTTTCCAGTGGTAGAGTGATCCCATAAAAGGGAAAGTCTGCTCTAGGCCCTTTGTTCGTTACAATTACTGTTATGATAAAGTACAAAATCCTAAACATAACCTGCAAAGCTCAGCCATTTTGCAGCCAACCTTCTCTGATGCTCTAGCCAGAGGAATGAGCATGTCACGTGGCCTCCTCCCTCAGGGACCAGGAGAGAGGGCATGAGGATTGCTTAGGGGGGCGTGTCTGATACAGGGAGGCATTGGGAGTAGAGTAAAAGCTATGTAGATCTGAGGTTACTATTAAGGGAGGCATGAGTTCCCCTTAAAGGGAAAGGAAGAAACAAGCATTTATGGAGATATGGTGACGCTCGCAGGGCCTGGCTAGGTGCTTGACAGGCACCACCTTACTAAACACTCAGAAGAGCCTGTGAGGCTGACATTATGATTGTGCGCACAGGCGAGACACTCAGGGCAGCACAGCTCATGAAGGTCAGAACTGAGATTTGGAACTTGACTCCAAAGCCAGTGTTTTATTTCGCTCATCACACTACCTTGCCTTGCTGTTTGATCACTGTTACAACTCCAGTCTACCACAGAGCTACAGTCTCAAGACACCAGGTATTACTCAGTAAGTGCTGAGTGCGAAAGGAACTCCATAGTAATTCACCTCTAGTCTAGTGGCTTCTCCTTTGAACCAATGAGATTGTTTTTGCAGAGGGGGAGTGACATTCCCCATATATGTATGTGTATGTATTAAACGTACATTTACCTGGAGAACATCACAGTTTCCATTTAACTATTCTCACCCATCCCAGGAGTCTTGTTTGTGGCTGTCATTTCCAGTGAGCTAGAAGTTCTATCAGTACCTGATTTAGGTGGGAAAGGTAAGATCCAGGAACCAGGAATCAAAGTGCAGATGCAAGATGTTTCCCTTCACACCAGGGAAGTGCCTGTACTCACTCCCCGGGCAGCCACACCCTTCCTCTAGTCCTGTGTCGATCGGAAATGAGATATTTTATTTGCTGAATTCTCATGTATTGGGAATAAAATATAATCAAAAGGTCTGTATTGAAAACTTTTTATAGGGGGAATAAGTAGCTGTACTAACAAACATTCTCAGTTATTGACTTAAAAATTCAGGAAACAATGCTGGAGAGGACAGTTTGAAGTCATCTCTGATTTCTATTTTAGTCAAAGAACTGATCTAAAAGGGTCGTAAGTCTTTGTTATATCTTTAAGCAGATTTTTAAAACTATGCATAGAGAAAGCAGCAAAGGAAAATAGAATTATAGCTGAGCTTGCGGGAACTCTGATGGAGGCTGGCCTTCTGCCTCTCACACACGTGGCTGTCACCTGGCCACGTGTCTGCTCCTTCCCGGAGAGGAGCTTTTGGCATGAGAAACTTGCTGGCTGGTGGCACGCAGCTGCTGGGCAAGGCTCCAAGTTGTTACCTGCCTTGCTCGAGCGAACATTTAAAAATATTTACGTATACGTGCTAATAAAAACTAAACAGAACAATGTACCCTGGTACTTTCAAAAGCCATGGAAATACTGTGTCATTGTATTCAGAAAATTACTAAATTTTACTTCTGAGAAAACAACTATTCGTAGCAGTCATGCTGGAAGAAATTATATACATACATAAAATCAGATTTATCCATAATAGTATTTTACCAATGTGGTCTCAAACCTTTAGAATATAGTTGTGTGTATGTGTTCACTTATTTAATCCTCACAACAACTCTCTGTGGCACGTACTAACAATATCACCAGTTCACAAAAGGGGGAACTGAAGCCGAGAGTGGCTAAGTGACTCACTCAAGGTCATGTGACTGGTTAGCGGAGGAGGTAGGATTCAAATGCAGCCTGTCTGCCTCAAGCATCTGTTCTGGTAACCTCTGCGCTATACGACTACTCTTAAAAACGTACATAAAGATATAAAGTGGCCTATTCATGAAGTGTATTACAAAATGATACATTTTGCATGAAGATGGAATTGCTGGAAAAGGGCAAGGTTTAGTTCATTTTGGAGATTTATGTTCATTTAATTATTTTAGCCTGAAATCATCAAATTAGGTATTAGATGGCTATATTAGGATAATCTAAAAAATATTTTAGTTACTGAGAAGTCCAGATTATATTTCAGGTGTTTTGTGCAATATTAGGAATAGCCTTGTACTTGGCTTCAGCTGTAAAAAAATGTTTTTCTCATACCTTTTTGTGTACCCTCTTGGGAGAAAAATAAAGAAGTGTTTTTTTTTTTTTTTATAACATAGAAATTATATTCTACTAGTTTGGAAGATTGGTTTCATCCTTTGATTGTTAGAGGATTTGCTTCCTTAATAAAAGAAAAACATACATAGTTTGTCTTAAATCCCCTTCTTATTTCTGACATTTCCCTACCCATAGTCAGGGGACACACCTGTGAATGACTAAGAATTTCTCCTACTTTGTGCCAATTTGAAAATGAAAACTGTTAGTAAAACTGGGCATCTCTCAAAGTCTTCCAGAATTTACTTGCCTGAACTTGCTCTTTCAGGTCACCAATACTTTGGGTGACATTGATAGATGAAGTAGCAGGTGATTCCCAGGGATAGATATCTTGTTCCAAATATAATTGATTGTGGCACAAAAGCCTTTTATGTTTCAGTCCCATGACCAAGGGAGAGGTAAAAAGATTATACCCTTTGCTCTCAAAGTATGTGGGAAATCTTGAGTTTGAGGAACCATCCACATTGGGGATGAATGGATAGTTACCGATTGAAAGTAGGATTGTTTATCTCTCTCTCTTAACTTTCTTTTTTGGATAACAAAACATTAATTAGATATGAAGTTAATGGAAGGTGGTATATGCTATAGAGAAAAAGTATGACTTGTCATGAGTACAGGCTCTGGAATTAAATTCATTAAATTCAAATGATCTTTTATTTCTTCATAGCTATGTATCCATAGGCAAGTTACTTAATAACTCTGGGCTTTAGTTTTCTCATCTACTGAACAAGAATAACAGTAGTAGCCATTTCATGGTTTATTGTTAGGATTATCAGTTAATTCTTGTAAAACAGAACAGTAACTGACACATAGTAAGCCCTCAATGAATGTTAGTGATTACTATTATTAGCAGTAAAGAACACTATTATTTCTTCTTCCTTTTATGCCTGGCAAACTCCTACTCATTCTTGAATATTCCATGGTTCCTTCCATGAAATCTTCTCTGACAGTCATTTGCTCCTCCTTGAAACTTCCGTATTAAATTGTCCACTACCTTGTAAAAATATGCTTATATGTTTTTAATCTCTACTAGCTTTTGAACTCCCAGATATCATAAATAATTTATTAATAATTATATAATTATTTTAGGGAGCAAGGCCTAGTACAATTGTTAGTATATTAGGCATCTGTGATTAGTAAATAAATAAAAGTTGAGAGGATGCTGAGATACAAAATGGCCTTTGCTATATTTATTATCTACTCTTGGTTCTATGTATACACCGCCAAGTTAAAGTTCATTGTCAGAATCCATTATTGGCAAGAACAAGGCAACTGAATTACCCTAAAGAAGCTTATCAGAATCCCAGTAAAATCGAATGCATGGTTATGGAATTATACTTACCTTTGGCAGAATGATAGAAGGCCATACAAATTATAAAAATCATAACTGGTCTCCCTACCTCTAATCTCAATTCCTTTTAATAATTTCTATTTTGTTCTAACAGATTATTTTTTCTAAAGCACTACTTTCAACAGTTTTTCTGACCTCATGCTTAAAATCTTTCCTAATACCTAACGAAAGTTATACTAGCTAAATTTTTGAGTGGTTGTTTGGTAGCAGGTACCGTGCTAACTCAGCATTGTCACGCATTGTCTCATACAATCAACACAGATGATCATGTGTGGTTTCGGACCTGGAGATGCAGATGCAGCAATAATCATGAAAGACAATGTCATTATTTTCAAGAAATTTATATTTGAAGGCAGAAGATAAGTAAGTAATAAACAAATATAAAACAGATAAGTACAAAAAGAAAATAAATCTCAAGGAAGAGCTGGCAAGTGATGGCAGATGGCAATGTTAGTTTAATGGCGGTGGTGGGGAGGGAGCAAGGGAAGGCATTTCTGAAAAGACAGCACTCGAGGCAGGTTGATGAGACCTGAAATAATGAGGCAGCCATGAGACAATACTCCAGCTAGAGGCAATGGAAGTGGAGAGACTTCCGTAAGCCTGGCATGACTGAGGAAGCAGGCAGATGGACAGTGTGGTTGGGTCATTGGGCTTGGGGGTGACCAGATTATGTGGCACCTTGCTGGCCATAGAAAAAAGCTTTGAATTTAGTAAAGTGCAATGGAATGTCGTAGAGAGACGTTAAGCAGCAGAGAGAAATATCTGCTCCATATTTTAAAGAATCATTCTATTAAAGAAGTAATTGTAGTAGAATAAGAGGGAAAGAATGGAGAAACATTAGTAAACCATTGTAGCGATCCAGAAGAGAGATGGGACAACGTATTCCAGGGCAGAAGTGATAGAGATGGAGGAAGGAATAAAACCCAAAACACCAAACAGGATGTAATTAGAGGAAGAGTTAATAATAGAATGTACTAATGAGTTATATATGAAGGATGATGAAAAGAGAAGAATTACAGATGATTCCTAGGTTTTTGGCATGAGATCTGAGTAGCCTGTGGAGCCATTTACTGAGGAGGAGATGCCTTGGGAAGGAACAGAGAATAAAAAAATTAATACATGGATTCAGGTATTAAAGAGATGGAAATAAGTACTTATTTAGTTTTTCACTTATTTGCCATCTTGTTCCACAAAGGATTTCAAGCCTCTTACCATGGGAACACATATTATTATATAAATAATGATAAAATATACCTAGAGAATAAGGAAGGAGGGAAATGTAAGCAGAAGTAGAAAGGCAAGTCCAGGGTAGAAAAGATATATGCAGGTGATTAGACTCTAAATAGTTACTATTACTCAGCCTCAGATTGGGCTCTGAGGAAAAAGTGAGTCTTGGTCAGTTACTTAATTTTTATTATCAGGTCAGAGGAAGCATAACTATTCTTCAGAAGAGGCAAACTTTTTCAGGCCTTAAGTTTTAAAAGAAATTCTTTATAATGAGGCTCAGAGAGGGTACACTAAAGCATGCAGTGTGAGAATTCTATTCGATTTCAGTAAAGAGCCTTCTTAGGAAAGGACTATGCTAAATAGACATAAAATGACCATAGAGTAATTTAAAAAATTCAAAATTTTCTTTTTTTTTTTTTTTTTTTTTGAGACAGAGTCTGGCTCTGCTGCCTGGGCTAGAGTGCTGTGGCATCAGCCTAGCTCACAGCAACCTCAAAATCCTGGGATCAAGCTATCGTCCTGCCTCAGCCTCCCAAGTAGCTAGGACTACAGGCATGCGCCACCATGCCCGGCTAATTTTTTCTATATATATATATTTTTAGTTGTCCAGATAATTTCTTTCTATTTTTAGTAGAGACGGGGGTCTCACTCTTGCTCAGGCTGATCTCAAACTCCTGACCTTGAGTGATCCATCCACCCACCTCCGCCTCCCAGAGTGCTAGGATTACAGGCGTGAGCCACCGCACCTGGCCAAAAATTCAAAATTTTCAATAGCACCTACACCTGAGGATTTTCTTTCTGAGGTCATATTCTCCTTAAGGGTTCTCCTGAATGATACTGACAGTCTTCCGTGGAGATCCAGCTGCCGGTCCTTTAGCTGGACTTAGTCATCATTATTCACAGAGCCCTCTGATGGCCAATGGTCTAATGCTAACTGCCGACTTAATGTCTTATGATAAAGTTCTTGGTTTGTTTTAGATCTACAGAAGCATTTTATCTACAATCTGTGGTTAATAATTTGAACATGGGAATCTTGCCTTAAAATGTACTACAGATGTAGCAAGATAACTTTACAGCAAAGAGATCTGCTCCAAGTGCTAATGAAATTGCTTCTTGCAATAAAATATTTGATCAAACAGCATAAATGTTTTAAAGTGTTACTTTCCTTTGTATATGTGATGGAAATATTCATAGGATGAGTGATGCAAATATTTCATGTACTATAATATGCAGAATTGTAAAAACAGGTACCACAAAGAATAAAGGTGGTGTTGGTTTACTAACAAGAGATAAGTACTTTCAAAGCAAGGTAATTCTACAGAAGTCAGAGGCAGTTTTGAGTTGTTGATTAAGATTGTGGGGATAATAAAGATCATAGCATACTTATATATGTTAAGTTATATATTAACAATTATTGGATTATAGCAAATTATATTGGCATATATTACCTCAATTATCCATTTCCCCCCTCTGTGGTGGCAGCCACATACTCAGTGCTTTAATATTGTAAAATACCTAAAGATATTTTTGTGTGCTAATTTATTCTATTACACTAATATTAAGTGGGCTCCTATGAGTAAGGCCCTACGATAGAAATGGCAATGACCTACAGTCCAGTTGGGAGATAGTTCAAGCACAACTAACTCTAATAAAATACATACTTTAATAAATGCTTTAATGCAGGATCAAAAGGACAATGAGATAGGAAGAGATACATTTCTATTTTGCACTTATGAAAAGGTCTTGTGAAGCTGAGATTTTGAGCAAAGAAATGAGATAGAAGATTAGAAAATTACTGTAAATGTGTTTTAGTATATTTCCATTTCTGTTCATTACCTACTGTTCTTCCTAACAAATTATCAATATTGTAGTAAAACATCAAACACCACAAAGAAATGTTTCCTGGCTTAACTTATGTTATATATTGATTTATTTTTTAACAGATGGCTTGATCATTACTGTTACTCTCAATTCAGGCAGTGGGATGAAAAGTCACTGTCTGTATCCTCACCTGCGTTTGTCTTCCATGCTTGTTCCTTCCTCCCCTGCTACGGAACATCAGAGAGCAGTGTTTGGTGCTTGTTAGAGAACTGATGTTTCAATTATTACGTTGAGCAAGTGAGTAAACTTTTGAGTCTAAGTTTCCTTATCTCTGAAAATGGGAAAGAAGATTATCTCATCATCCTGTTTGAGCTGTTTCCAGGTTTAAGTGAGTTAATATGAGGGAAGGGGCCTATCCTTTACATATACATTTGGGAGAGAGTCACTATGAAAGGGGAAATTAAAGTGTTCATACAGAAAACAATATGGCATCTTCTAGTACCAGATATTGCTATTTTTGAAACCAGCAGAGCCATTACATATTACGAATTTTCTCCATAGACTTTAGATTACACTCTTTTAACAGTATAATTGTGTTCATTCACTCATTAATTCATTTATTCACTCAGTAAATATTTATTGGTACCTAATTTGGGCCATGAAATGGTTTTAGGTATAAGAAATGAATAATATGTGGAATGTTGAATTTTATTTGTGGCTGAATTATCACATAAATGTGAAGGTTTGGTTATACATCTCAGAAAGTTTACTATACAGAGACCAGCTTTGAAAAAAGTTCTCAGAGGATATATTTCAAGAAATGAATTGAAGAGGAAAAATAAAATACAGCAAGTTAGGTTACGTAAAATTTCAGTGAAATCTATTTTCATCTAAATGAGGAAAGACCAAAAAAGAAACCCATATATCAACAAACATTTGGAAGAACAATTCCAGATAAAATCAACATGGGGTGAGAAGGGTGATGTGGAACAGATGAGGTGAGAGCTAACTGAGGTCCTCATCATATTCAAGGGAACATACAAAAACTGAAAACTCTAATCACTAAAGTTCACATTAGTCTCGGCCTCAAAAAGGGAAGAATAAACATGGCTTTTATTGTATTTAAACTAGAAAAAAATATTGTTTACCCAATGGAACCTGGAAAGGAATAAAAAGGGAAAACATGAAGTGTTTAAGAAAAAACACAGAATACATTGGTAGGAATAAGTTTTAGGATAACTAAATATAATCTATTAAATTCACTGATTAGAAGTAGGTCAGATTGGATCTCAATGAAAAATCCAGCGATATGTTGGATGATTAAGACACACTTAAGAAGACACAGGAAAGTTGAAAATAATGGCACAGAAAAAGATTTTCCAGGCACCCGTGAACCATGATGTGCTGAAGGTAAAACAAACAAAAACCCAAGCAAAAAAACCTTCAAAAGAGACAAAAAGAAACAGTAAATCAATAATTTATAGAGGCCAAATGTGTAATTATTTAGAAAGTAGATTGGAAGTCATGACGGCAAGTAAATGAGAGTGAGTCGTGCTCATGTAGGAGGGAGAGGAATGGGGTTGGGGATGGTATCTGTTGGAAGAACTCGTGCAAACCAGAAGCACGTTCACAAACTAACGGTGATACACACCATGGCCTGTTCTGTCCACCCGAGGTTCAAAGGAAGAAAAATGAAAGGAAAAGAATTGGGATGAGGGACTCCAGTTAGAAGGTTATGGGGGTTATTAGGGAACCTTTGGATAGTTACGAAATTTGCTGTACTTTTTCGTCTAATATTTTGATGGAAAGATATCTTAATAACTACTTAGAAGAGTTATAGAAACTAGTGAAGAAGAGCAAGGACTTTGGCATCAAACAAAAGTGGGTTGAAGTTCTGACCCCACCTTGTACTTGAGATCTTGTGGAAGCCACTTAATCCAAGCTCCAGTTTCCTCCTTTTTAAATGTCACCAAAGACCTACATGATAATGACAACATGAGTATGAAATGGGGTAACACATGTAAGCTGTTTAGCATAGTGCTTGCCATGGGATACCTTCAAGAAAATAGCATGTTGGGAACATTTTCAGTTCTCTTTCATTTCTCTGGCAAGGTCTATTGTCATTATATTCACTTCACCGCATATATAATTATCGGTCATAACTTTATTCCTCAGAACTGCCTTGCTATTTTGCCATTGTTTTAGAAATTCACAGGTGCAGAAAAGTATGAGAGGTGCCAGATTTATCTTTAGGCTACCTCTTTTCACAGTCTGGATTTAAAAAAACCCCTATTTTCTATGTCTTTGCATTCCAAAAATCTTGCTGAAACTCATGGAAGTATAGGTGCTTTTATTGGTGGTTTAATCTGGAACATGTTTGACCTTTCAATCTACACATGGAGTTCTCTCTTCAGCTCAGAAAAAAATTATTATATATTTGATTATTGCTTTCTTTGGTTCCAATTTAATCCAGATTTTCTTTGTGTTCTAACCTACCGTTACTCTTTACAAATATTCCATGAGCAATATAGTACACAGCCTCATGTGTGTGTGTGCACCTATGTGTGTGGGTATGAAATCAGCCTTATGAACTATACTATCCTCTATGCTCATGTTTGTTTTTGATTATTTGACGTTTGCCTTTCTAAATTTTAATTAGCTCTCTCTAAATTTGATAACTCTTTTCTTCACTGAGAAACAATTTTTCTACTTTTTTCAGAACTGGAATTATTAAAGTAAGTGTTGATTTCACTAAGACATATTGAAAGAAATAATCCTTCTGAATTTTGATCTATTTAAGAATGTGTTAATATTAAGTTTCTTACACTATTGTGATTTTCCCATTTCTCCTATTTAAGAATATTTAATGAAATATAACTTAGGGCATAAAAGGGTGTAAATTCTTGATGAATTTACCCTTTATCATGTTAAATTGTCACTTTTAAATTGTCTATTTAATTTTTATCTTTTATTTTTCTGGTATTAATTTTGGAACACCTAAACCTATTATGTTTGCATTTGTCTAAAATATATTTGTCCATCCTTTTCAGATTTTTGTGATGCTGTTTGATGTATGCTCTTTGTAAACAGCATGTAGTTTAATTTTGTCTTTTGATTCAGTTCACAAGTCTTTAACATGGACCAATTATTTTATGCTTGCAAATTTTTCAATAACTGGCACATATTCCTGTCATGTTGTCCTTTGCTTTCTATTTTTCTGCATTTCCATCTGTGTTACCTCTTTCAAGTTTTTGTCTTTTTTTTTTAGGTATGGTCTATGGTTTCTTAACTTTTATGTTTTCCACTGTTTTGAAAAGTATAATTTTTGAAGAGTGGTTTCCTTTAAGTTTTCCAAAGTTATGTTTAATTTGTATTCAGCTCATTTTCAAAGTTGAGTAAAATAGTGTATTCGAGTGGTTCTATCTGAGACATGATGTTTCACACACTTTTACTTTCTTCTCTCTCTTCTATCCACTTCTTATTCAATATAACATGGATTTTTAGATGCAGATAATTTTTATAATATTACATAATTTTTACACTATGCATTTTTTTCATGAACAGAATTATAACATTTCTTTAAGTCTCAGCTCAGGTGTTCCCCTCCTCCCCCCTCCACTTCTGCCCCTTGAATAAAGCCTCTGATTTTTCTATCTGGATTTATTTATAACACTCCTTCTTTGAATCTTCTGCATGTGTTCTTTCTAGCACGTTCCCAGTAATTATTATTGGCATCATAATTATTCGTTTAGATGTGTGTCTCCCCAAGCCTTGGGATTTGCCCAATAAAAGAATATCATTCACAGTTTAGTTGTGAATCCTTTTTGTCTAAAATCAGTTGATCACGTATCCTAGGTACAAGACATGTTGCTAGGTGCTGTGGAGGAGTCCCATAAATTTAAATTACTATCAGAAGTTTCATATTGTTGGTTACAGATCACACAACCCTGCTCATTGGTTAATATTGATTTAACCTAGTAATTTACACAAGTTCCTAGTACATGTTTATTCTGATTGAAATTTTCCTTTTACTCTAGATGGGAGGTGGGGTATGGACGAAAGGAATTTCAAATCATTCGGATTTGGGTTTAATGTGGTAGGTTCATTTTTTAATTGAGCTGTTATACAAGTGAAATGTTTTCTAAGCAAATCAAGCATGACACTTGTGTTCTTTGATACCCTGTGCTCTGGTTTCAAACGTGGTGCACCGGCTGCCCCATCACCGAAAGCAAGAATGCCCTCCCTAAAGTTATTAGTGTTACTGATACCATTTATGACTCTAGGCACACCTCACATTGATAACACCCTATTTTTACTCATAAGGAAACTAACCTTATTGATTTATAGAATATATTCAAATGACAGTACAAAGTTTCAAAACTTACATTTGTCGAAATTGATAAAAAAAATTTCATAAGAATGATCTCATTCCAAGTGTAAGTGATGTATCTGGGCGTTGCAATTCCAAGTACTAAATTCAAATATCAGCAAAAATGCATGCACGTGTATGTATGTATATTTTAAAGGCACAATAGACTCATTATCTCCTGCTTACATCATATTCATTTTGCAAGTTGTTTGTAATATATTAAAAAACAAAAATGAAACTTTGTGATCAAAATAGAAATAAACAAATAAATAAATACAAGGAAAATAGTAGAAAATGAGTTTTTCCATTCCCACTTTCCCAAATTCCCAATTAGCTTCAGTGCTATAAGTTGACTCCACTTTCTTTCCCCACTCCTCCCTACCAAATTAATAAGGCTTTGAAATTCTATACTCCTAAAAGAAGGAGGTGGTACCCTGTGCTTACATGCCTCTTCGGCTAGGTGAGACAGGTTTTTCTTTCTGTCTTTTGTTCACATACTGAATCTTGAATATGCAGAGAGGTACTAGAGTTTTCACAGTCATTTGCTTGCCTTAAAAATTTCTTAACTTATACTTTTTCATGTCAATTTGAAACTTTTCTTTTTTAGAATAAAAGTGTATGAGATGGTTTCAAATGACCTGGTAATGATAACTTAAATGTGGAAAGTTGCTTTACCTGCTGCTTTCTTCTCTCTAAGAGAACATTGTAGGGGCTACAAGGAAATACCTCATTGTAAGGAAATAGTTAAAACTACATTTTAATATGTCCTTAGCAAAAGCAAGTCTTTTGTTCTCCTGAACTCAAAGGATGTAGGGTTCCATGAGAAGGGGGTTTGTTCTCTAATCCAATCCTTATTGAAGGGCTTAGACTGTGAAAGCCAGATAAGTGTTGAAGAAATAATTTTTGCACAGCTTCATTAAGGAATGAAGTGGTTGGGGGCGAGGATTAGATAATTTTATAGTGAGTTCCTTACTTTGTGTTGAATTATGTTTTTCTGTAAAAATTATTGTTATACTTAGAGATGGCATACTTCCTTGTGGATAAAAGCATGTCGATATTAATAAATCCATTTATGTGATTTAAAAATCAAATTTTGAAGCTTTAAAAATTAAATATATATATATATATATTATTTTGGAAAGGAGAGCTTTATTTCTCATAGAGGGTTGCAGCCTGTGGATGGCCATTCTGGCAGGCTGGAAGGCCAAGCCTGGCTGGAAGCCAGGAATGCGTTCTTCAAGGGAGGGACAGTGGGAACATGAATTTATGCTGGGTGGGGGGTATACATATTTAACAAGCTATAAGAGGAGTCATGAGTGTGTATGAGAAGAGAATTTTTAAATGTCTGCTTCCAACCTAGACGGAGTAATAGGAACTAGATTTACACTTTTATGTGAAATAACTAGAAAACAAGGTGAAATGTATGAGAAACACTGAGGATCAGGCTTAGTATTTGGACAATTAAAGATGGGAAACTAATGATTTCAGTCTCATGATTGCCTCAGTTTACTGCCTTGAGAGTTTCTAGGCCACGGTACAGATAGAGAGAACCCAGGCAGAGCTTGGCAGACTTTCTGAGTTGGGAAGATGGAACTGAGAATATGGAGCAATAATTAAAATCTGGAGTTTGGGGTCAGGTGCCAGAGGACAGAGGGCTGTATGGAGAGGAAAATTTTGGAGATCTGAGGAGAGTCCCATTTGAGTATTTAGCAGAGTACCACTAGGCACACGTGCATGAGGAAAATACCTGAGGCTAGGGAAGAACCATTTGAGAGTATTAGTAGGGGAGAGTGACTGGCACTCCCACAGGGTTGTGGCTAGTACCTACCACTCAGACTCAAAAACTTCATAATTTGCAGGGGATTCGGTACAGAACTCAGAAGGATATTGCTTCATTAATGAAGAATAATTAGCGCTAGGCTAAATGCTGCTCTGATCTCACCTAGCGCATCTTAAAAGAAAGACTTCAAAGAATCAAACTGTTTCTAAGTAACTTAACTGCATTCCAGAACAAAGTTCAAAAATACTTACAATAAAACAAAAATATCTAGTACCTAACATGGTAAAATTCATAATGTCTGGTATCAATCAAAAATTACCAGGCATATGAAGAAGCAGGAATACACTACCATTAATAAATGGTAAAATTAATTACTTAAAAGCAACTCAGAATTATCAGGCAATGGCATTAATATAGTTATTATAATTGTATTTCACAGGTTTTAAAAGTTTGAAAGAGACCTGGAAGATACAAAATTACACAAATTGAACTCCAAGGCAGTAAAATTATAATTTCTAAGATGAAAAAATGCACTATATCATTGCAGAGGAAATATAAGTGAACTTGAAGATGTAGCAATAGAAATTATCCAAAATGAAACACAGGGATAAACAAAGTATAAAATATTTGAATACAGCAACGTTGAATAATGGGACAACATCAAGGAGCCTAACATATGAGTATTGGGGTCCCTGAAGTGGGTGAGGTAGAACAAATATTTAAAGAAATAATGGCTGAAAAGTTTCCAAATTTGATGAAAACTGTAGTTGTACATATTCATAAAGCACAATAAATCCTAAATATGAAGAAAACTACACCTAAACACACTATAATGAAATTGCTCAACACCAGTGATAACAAGAAAATCCTAAAAGCAGCCACAGGAAAAAAGATTGTTACACAGAAAGGAAAATTAATAAAGATTACAGCAGATTTATCTGAGAACAATGCAAATAATTGGTACAAAAAGCATCTGGGTAAGGGATATGCATGAAGGAAGATACGCAAGCATTGGCAGTAAAGATGAACACAATACAAAAATATTCTTTAAAAGTATCTATACCCTTGTCTGTCTTCTCCACCTTGTTGAATGAAATAATTTACAAGGAAAAAAACCTATAATGTTGGGCTGAATTTAGGAAAAATTTATACAGTTAATATAGACAGTCTTTTCCCAAATATCCAAATATTCACTCTCTGTTATCAGTATCCGACTTGTGGATGCAATAGACAATTCAAAAGAGTGATCATTACAGTATTTAAACAAACATAGTTAAAAATAAAAGGACAAATTTGGTAATAGATAATCTGATGCTGGCCAAAAAGAAAAGACTCCTCAATCTGGCCTTGTGGATCACGTTTTTAACAGCACAAAGATTTTCTTAGTTCATGTTTAAGAAACCAATGATCAGCAATTCTTTTTGGTATATTGGAAAAATGTAAGATCTAAATTGAATACAGTAATGCCATATTTAATTGATTAGACTCAGTTAAATAATCTTTGTGACAAGTTAGTCTTAAACCAGCCATGGCAGTGAAAGTTAATCTCTAGTTAGATAGAATGAACAATATTTGATAGCACAACAAAGTGACTGTAATCAACAAGTTAGGGCATACTTTAAAATAACTAGTGGAACTGGAGTGTTCCTAACACAGAGAAAGGATAAATGCCTGAGGTGTTGGATACCTCAATTATCCTGATTTGATTAATTCACACTGTATGCTTGTAGCAAAACATCACAGGCACACTATAAAGATATATAACTATTTTGTACCCATAATAATTAAAAATTTAAAAAGTTAATCTCTCATACCAATTATTGTTGTTGCTATCTATGAGAGCCTTTCTTTTAAAACTATTAAAAGGAAAGAAAGAGGATTGATATTCACAGAAATAGTGTCCCTCCCACCCCATTTGTTTTTACAAGTTTCAATTTTGTTGAATTAGAACAGCATGTGTAACTGCGCTTTTTGCCATTCATCTGAGTAAACTTCCACAATTGTACAACACAGAGATCATAGAACGTATCTTCAAAGCTAATTAAATCAACATGATGGGCATGATGGGCTCCTATAGCTGCTTGCACTGGGTCTATGGCTTTCCAGCGCATAAACTGAATGTGTGGCTGTGGGGTAATAAACCTCTTGCTTTTCCCACCATCACAGCTTTCCTCCTGTACAGACCTTTACTTATTTACCATCAAGCATACTTTCATCTTTTTTGTTCTATATTTTGGTCCACATTTTACACATTTTGAAGAACTCGTTTCAGTAAAGCAACCATTTGTTTTTCCTGAACACTCTTTTGTCCACTTTGATATGATAATAGCTTAATTCTCACTAAGTAAATGAAATAAGTCTTTTCTGCTAAAACTATGAGTTGAAAGAATATGATTTCTATAGCATTGTTAATATTTTAAATTATTTTCATATCTGTTATCAATAGCCAAACCACAAAGTTTATGTTCATTATTTTATTGTTATCTCTGCAATAATCCTATGAAACATTATCTTCAATTATCAAAAGATGAAACTAAAGTAGCAAAGGTTGAGTAATTTAGGGCAGAGAGAACTGAGATTAATATCCAGCTCTTTTGACTTCTGCTTTAGCTTTCTTTGCATCCAAGAAGAATATTGGCTTTGAAAAATAATTAGAGTCTTTTAATCAAGGGACTAGACTATATTCTACTAGCTTTAAATAATTCCTTTTCATATTTATTGGCCAGATATCTGTGAGTGACTTATGATTATATCCTTTTTTCTTTTTTGCCAACAAGGAAGTTGTCTTCCTTGCAACAAAAGAAGGAATCTTGACTTACTACCTTCAGAAGTAAAAATATTTCTCAGTTTTGCGCATGTAATGCTCGATTTCTTCACTCCTGTCCCTGAAAGTAGGGCAGTCAGGACACCCCATGTAATTAAAGACAGAGCAATTTGCACGTGATGGATAAAATATAAGTTGTTACCCAGCCACTTTTGGTAAGCTCTTTTTGTCCTTTTAAAGAAAGAGGTATTGCACTGTAACCATGCATATGTAACACATTATATACACACGTGCACACACAGAAACTGGTCAGAGATAGAGCTGGGATGGAGCACAAGCCTCAGGTTTCATGGAAGTGTTTTCTATTTTGGAGCAGAGAAGTCTCGTTCTTCTAAACCATCTGGCTCCCATTAGAGCAAGTTCTCCTGTCAGCATTCACTTACATGGGGAGAGGCTCCATCTCTGTCACCCTAGGGAGGATCGTTCTTTAATGGCTGGATTGGTTTAAGTTTTTATTTATCTAGTAGGACAAAATGGTAACACAAATAAATGATTTATAAGATAGAAAGAATTCATTTTCAGAGTTTAATCATATTCACTTAAATATAGCTTTCTCGTTTATTTCTGTTGTAGCCTTTATAAACTGAAGCCATCTCAGTAGACTGTCAAAGCAGTATCAGACAGGCCTTTGACTATTGACATGATCACTGGAGAATATAAATTTTTGAAAAAATCTTGTTCAGATTCTCCCTTCGTTTTGTCAGAATTGATACATTTTGTAGTTCCTTTGCCATTATTACAAGAAATAGTATGGTGTGTGTGGTAATTAAAAACTTAGACTCTGGAAACTTGGGTTTAAATCCTAGCTCTGCCACTTACCTGCTGCTGTGTGATCTTGAACAAGTCACTTTACCTATTTGTGCCTTAGAATCCTCATCTGTAAAATAGAGATCCCAGTAATACCTACCTCATATGTACTCATGAGGATTAAGTGAATTAATGTATTATACATTTACTGATTAAATAGGGTCTGGGCCATAGAGCTCACTAATTGTAAGCTGCTATTTTATTATAAGGAGGATATAAAAATAACCTTAATGTTCTCTTTGAAATATATTTAATAATATTTCACCAAAGGAAATTTTGACTTAATCATTGTTAGAGTTACAAAGTATTTTCTGTGTATTAAAAAAAAAAAGACATGCAAATTCTTCTTAAGGCAACTCCAGTAATTGGATATTTTGAGACCAAGAAGGAAGTAAGGTTACTTTATAACTAGACCCATTGGGGTTAGATGTGAATTCATTTCAAATTCTTTCAGAAAATTCTACTTTCTTTCTTTTAGTTATTCTCTTCATACTTTGAAGAGAATATTCCCTCAGGGGATAGGGAGAAGAACTTTAATCACCATCTTCTCTATTTCCTTATCCCAATTTTATTTGGCCAGCAAAGATCTCCTGGGAATCTCAGTCAATACCAATCTCTCTCTCTTTCAACCTCTCTCTCTCTGTCTCTCTTTCTCTCTCTCCTTTCCCCCCTTGCTCTGCCTCTCTTTTCCATTTTCCTTTCTGCTTTCCTCAGTTGCCTATAAAACCCTTTTTTCATTTTGCTTAATAAAATCTTACTGATTTACACATTCTTTAACACTCAGCTCAATTTTCACTTCCACAAAAAAACTTTCACTGATCTTCCAGAAAGTGCAGATTTTTCCCTTCTCTGTGTCTTACCAGCTTTTGCTCATTATGACTTATTACACTGCAATTATTATTTCATATATTTTATCATGTTTGACTGTGACTTTCTTGAGAATACCAACCGTACTGACCTTCATATGGCCAACATCTAGCACGGTATCCACTATACATTTTTCATTCAGTACATATTTGTTGTATAGATAAATTATGTAAAATGTGTGCATCAGGATTTGGGCAGAGTTATTCCTAGATGTAACTGGAGAAGGTGTCTTTTCAATAAGTATTTTTTGTAGGATACAAAGGAACCCAGTCTCCTCAATTTGTCTTTTAAACTGGCCTGCTGTTGGCACCTGTAATTTCCTATTAGTGATCATTTAAAAGCCTTGGTATATTTTAATCTAGTTAAGACATTATCTTGTCTAAGATTAGTAAAAAGTAATAAACCAATAAGCCTGTTAGCAAGGATTTAGCTTATCTGAGAGTGAAGCGATTGATAAACAGAAATGGGAAATGGTGATATTAATAGGGTCCAGTGTATGGATTATTAGACAGGGCATTGATCAGTTAAAGGGAGTGACCTAGCACCCTGAAAACTTTGTGAGTCGGAGCTGGCATGGAAGGGAGTCCATAGATTGGTAGGTATCCTGAAGGCCAACATGGCTGTTACACTTCAGCTGAGATTTGGCCCGAGGGTCATAGTACTCAGAAAAAGGGGAGCTTCAGGTGAACGTTTTGCTTGAGCCTGAACAAAGCTCTCCTTCTCCCTTACAAAGGTGGAAGACCAATGTCCTTGTGTGGTGCCGGGCTCATTGCAGTTATGCCAGACAAGGCACTGCCTACTCTTAGCAAAATAAATTATGTTCGATAGTAGGTTTAAAGTAAAAAACAAAAACGACCATACTTCAATCCGAGACAGAGACTCTGTTTTGTCATTTCTTGAGTCTTTGTTCAGTAGAATTGCTCAGAAAGTTAATCTATCCACACGCCATTCATCACATGTGTTTATATTTCAAAAAATTGTAGAGATGGAAATTATTGGCTTTATAAACCCTGTCTGTCTAACTACTAAATCATTTGCAGACTGTCAAATAGTGTTCATTTTGCAGAAGTCAGAAGGTTTCAGAAAGGCATTGCCCCCATTTCCTCCTCTGGAGAAAGCTGTTGATATATGAAAAATAGGTATTTAAGCTATCTGATTTTTTTATAAATGACTTTAGGCATTTTAAGCCATATGTGCAGTTGGGTAGAGTACCTCACATACAACTTTGGGAACCAGATTTATACAGTGTTTAAGTAGTCTCTGGCTAGAATTTAGCCACATTTGGAAATTCTATGAACAGTTTTTATTTTATTTATTTTATTTTAATAGGTTTAGGGGGTACAACTTGAATTCTGTTACATGTATATGTCATACAGTGGTGGAGTCTGGTGTTTGGTGTACCCATCACCCAAGTAGTTAGTGCCCATCGTACCCCACGAACAGTTTTAAATGAGTACTCTATCATTCTAGCACCCATGGCCAGTTTTTTATAGCATCAGCAGCAGCATCTTCCAATTTATCCCCTTCCCATCCATTTTCACAGGTACAGATAACAATACCAACACTGTCTTTACCTCTCTATGATATATTACATCACAGCAAGAGTCAATTTTCTTCAAGTGTCATTTAATGTATACCATTTCTTTTATTTGTATACACCTACAGTGGCTCCTCCTTCATTTTAAGATTTCACTTTAATTTTGTGGTTCCAGACCCTTTATGGCTCTCAACACTGTAGACTACCCTCTGAGCTATATCCTATCTTGTATCCTTCATTCTACCTAAAAGCCACCCACTTCATGCTCCCCTGAGCTCACTGTCTCTGGCATTAGCTTATTCTAAGCCTTTGTGACCTATTTTCCATATCTAGAAATTTTTCCCTCTTCTCTCAGCCAAATGTTTTCTTCTTTCAATAAGACTTCCCTCTGAGGCACTAATCAGAATAACCTGTAGCTTTTCAGTATTTAAATGTGTTTATGAAGAGCTGCAATGTAATCAATTAAGCCAATCAATTGATCAATTGTTTATTGATCACTATGTTCTTGCATTGTGGTAAGCATTGTAAAGATTACAGAATAATTATCATAAAAATAATTCTTTGCCCTCAATTATGATAGAATTATGACTTACATCACACTATTAACATAATAAAATACCAAATACTGTGATATAGAAATAGTTAAATATGATAGAACTCAATGGTTTAAGAACACTGTTCTCTGAACCTTAAGGACATTCAGTCTCATAAGCATTTTCTTTCCATCAGATTATTGGTGTCTCTCCTTCAGATAACCTGTCTAGGAGCTAATTCTACCTGATTCTAGTTTTCTGAGCTGTCCAATATAGTAGCCATTAGCCACATGTGGTTATGGATCACCAGAAATGTGACTAGTGTGACTAAAGAACAGAAATTTAATTTCATTTAATTCTAATCAATTTAAATTTATCTTTAAAAAAACTAATATTCAATTCAATTATTGGAAAATTTGTACATATGTTTGGAGAAATCTTGGGTTTATGAATCTACTTTTCTAACTATAAATTTTATAAATCTAAACACAGACCAAGTACTACTAGTGAAAATTTAGCACCAAGATTGAGAAGTGCTATATGGATAAAATACACACTGGATTGTGAAGACATAGCATGAAGAAAAATATCTAAAATATCCCATTAACTTTTCTATTGGTTGCCTGTTGAAATGATAACATTTTGGATATATTGTATTAAATAAAATACGTGCCTACATTTCATTTCACTTTTTTTTTACTTTTTAAAATGTGACTACTAGCAAATTTGAAGTTACACATGTGGATTACAGCATATTTCAATTGGACAGCACTGCTGTAGATAAATAAGACGTATACTAGATTTGTATGTGTCCCCAAGGCTAGCTACTTCTGTGATGTTTCTCTGTCACCCAGAAGTCGAATGCCTCTCGGCCTTCTGCTGGTCCTACCATATCAATCTGCAGTTTGAGGCTGTGTTTAAAACATGGTCCTGAGGAGGGGATGGATATATGCATACACAAAGGGTGCAATGCGCACCCTCCGAGAGATGGACATGCTTGGGACTGGGACTTGGGGGGAAGGGGGGCAAGGGCATCATACGTAACCTAAACACCTGTACCCCTATAAACAACAAACAATTAAAAAAAATAAATAAATAAAACATGGTCCTGGACTCCTGGATTATCACATGCTGCTGGAGTGAAATATAGACTTCCGCTCATATAGCCCACTACCTATGTATATACCTTATAGCTGCACCTTGATGTTTGTCTCTTTATCTGAAATATTTTTATCCCTTATTGTCCATTTCCTTGTGCATTTGCTACAATAGCTTTAGTCTCTGTACTAGACTTTCTTCTCCTTCCTCAATCTTATGTGAAAAAATGGGTTGCTTTTTAGCTTTAGCTTCTTGTCACAATCCTTACATTCTGGGACACACTTATTTTAGTTTTTGGCTCTGGGCCCTTCTTTCCTGCCCCTCTCCCCACCCTGCTCCAGGTCAACTAGAGGATAATGGGAACTTTAGGGGAAACTACTCAGGTTTCGTGTGCATAAATCCAGGCACTACAGTAGGTTATTGTATTTAGGATGCCTAGAGTGCATCAGGCTCTGGGATCCTGTGTTCTGAATTTTTATTTTCTTAAATCTTTTGTACATGGTTTTTAAAAGTCATATTTGTTTCACCAACTCATTGTTCATCATTCCTGAGATGTAGGTTCAAACTGGCAATTTCCCTAGGCAATTCCTTTTTTTCTTTGGGAAATGAAGTCCAAAAGGTTTGCCTTATCATTTAACATTCTGTACTGCTTGATCCCAATGGAGTCGTCCGCTTTTACCTCTAGTCACCAATTCTAGCCCATCTGGTCTTTTTTTTTCCTGGCTCTCCTAGCATTCTTTATACTACATTATAATGCAGATCTTCATGATTTTCAGTTTAATGGAGGTAACTATTTAGTTTGAGAGCTGTGAAGCTACAACAATAACAACAGTATGATAGCAGTAATCGACATTCATATAGTACTTGGTATGTACTAGGCACAGTTATAAACACTCTATGTACATCTACTCATTTCACCTTCTCTCAATAACCTGTAAATATGTTATTATCTCATTTCACTGTGTGAGAGGTTGAAGTTCAGCAGGCCCTCAAATAACATCATTTTCCTCAATATCTTGCATGAGAAAAGAAAAAAAAAATCGATTCCTGGCCAGGGTTGCTGTCTGTGTAGAGTTTGCACATTCTCCCTGTCTGTGTGGGTTTTCTCCAGGTATTCCTGGTTCCTCCCACATCCCAGAGCTGAGCCTTTTAGGTCCATGGGCATGTCTCCACGGTCCCAGTGTGAGTGAGTGTGAGTGTGTGTGAGTGCATTCTGTGATAGGACGGCATCCTGACCAGGGCTGGTTCCCACCTTGCACCCTGAGCTGTCAGGTTAGGCTCTGGCCATGCACGATGCTGAGCTGGATAAGCGGGTAAATAATGATCTTACTTTTTTTTTAATCTTTCTTAAATGTATGTGTAGCTCACATTTATTTCCACGTTTGTTATTAGAAGTGCTTTGAGTCTTTAGAATTTTGGTGATGTTTTTGTCACCAGGAATATGCCATAGGAACTTAATTCTTATTTATTTCAATTAGCCTGTGGTAAAAATGGTTTTCTTACGTGTCATTTGGCTTAAAGTTGCAGTTTCCAAGAACCTATCGATCACGTTAAGTAAGCACTTACTGTACAGGGAAGTTAAAGAACATGTATAAGACCACATAACTAATAAGTGGCAGAGCTAGTATTCGAAAGTAGGCAATCTAGCTTTAGATGTATGCTTGTGTATTGAGCTAAACTGTTTTGGATCCTTTGTTCCTGGCACTTTACATGGATTTTCTCATTTGATCTTCAGCAGCAACAGGTGGGGAACGTGACCTTAGATGCGAAAGTAACAAAAAGGATTTTGGAAGTGGAAGGGATTTCGCTGGACTAGACATACAGGAATTACTTACAAAACATTAGTTTTGACAATGCCCTACATTAGAAGTTGGCAAACTACCAGCCTGCGGGCCCATTCCGGCCCATTTCCTGTTTTCGTAAACAAAGTTTTATTGGATCGCGGTCCCACTTACTCATTCATTCATGTATTATCTATGGCTGCTTTTGCCTTCCAATGATGGGATTGAGTAGTTGAGGCAGACACTATATGGCCCAAAGCCTAAAACATTTTCTGACTCTTTATAGACAAGTTTGCCAACCCCTGCTCTACATCACGCCTGAAGAATAAATGAACTCTGCAATTAGTATTACGATTATACGATAAGAGAAGTGCGCGTTTAGTGCTTCTTGCCTAAACCACTGTTTCTTTAAAGACCCCCTTTATATTCTCTGAGAGGAGATTAGGTGCTTCACTTAGAACTAACAGTTTTATCACTTCCTGTGGCTCACATCAGCACAGCAGCCCTTCATCTCCCACATCATATTGATTCTTTCTGTGGCAGGTGTCATGCCGCTTGATCCAATTGATACATTCTTGAAAAGCTGATGTAAATCAAAGTTTGGAACATAGAAACACAGTTTCTGCTCATTTGTATTATAATTCGTGCGATGCTTTATCCACTTGAAAGAACCCATAACTCTTTATAAAATGTTATGTGACTGCTCTTTCAGGACACTGTCTCACCGCCTCCCCCACGTGTAGCACTGAAGTTTCTGTCCATTTGTCATTGTTCTGCAGAAAGAGTTGCATCCAATTGTGACAGCTACTATGTAAGAGCAAAAATATAGATACGGTGTTTCCTAAAATGAATAATCTTTCTCTGATTAAAATAAACTACTGAAATTTAGTACTAAAATTTTCTTAAATTGAGGCACACTTATTCTAAAAAATAATGGATATTTATGGACTACCTATTTTATACAAACTCGTGTTGTGTACAATTGGTGACTTTTCATCATTATTTAAAGATGCTGATCCATGGCAATGCTGTAATAAAATAATAAAAACCCATCCTTGTCATCATTATTAAAAAACAACAGGCCGGGCGTGGTGGCTCATGCCTGTAATCCTAGCACTCTGGGAGGCCAAGGCAGGCAGATTGTTTGAGCTCAGGAGTTCGAGACCAGCCTGAGCAAGAGCACCCCGTCTCTACTAAAAATAGAAAGAAATTAATTGGACAACTAAAAATATATAGAAAAAATCAGCCGGGCATGGTGGCACATGCCTGTAGTCCCAGCTACTAGGGAGGCTGAGGCAGGAGGATCCCTCGAGCCCAGGAGTTTGAGGTTGCTGTGAGCTAGGATGACGCCATGGCACTCTAACCTGGGCAACACAGTGAGACTCTGTCTCAAAAAAAAAAACAAAACAAAAAACAAAAAACAAACAAACAAACAAAAAAAAAAACCAAAAAAAAAAAAACCCAAAAAACACAACAACAACAATAATGGAGGTTACAGGAGGGCTAGCTGTATGCTGGCACTCTGCTAGTGCTTAACATGAATGCCTTCATCATCCTACTCACTCTATGAATTCAGTTCTATTATTGTCTCATTTTGCAAAGTACACTCTGTAATGTCTACTTTATAATGTATATTTTACATTAATAGAGGAAAAAGAGTCAATCCTCTTGTTTGAAATTAAGTATATAGAAGAGATGGTTAATTGATTGGTTTCTTTTACTTTTTTAAGTGGGTTATAGCACTGCATATCTGAGAATATTATGATATTTTAAAAAGCTGTAGCAATATATCTATAAACCAAAGAGTTGCATGAATGAAGGATTACATTTGGGATACTAGAAGTCATTGACTTGAGACCAGGAAATTGAAAAATGTGAAGTGAAATCTAAATATTGTGCTATTTTACTTCATGAGTTTGAGGGGGGAAAAAAAGAAATCTAAATATTCATGGATCATTCATTATTTAGCATTTATTGTTGAATATTTACTACAGTCCATTTTCTCATGGATCTTACATTTACAAACAGGGAGGTACTCAACAAGCATGTAAATGTATTATTAAATTGAAGATTATGAAAAGGGCTTCAAACAACATGAACAGGGTGACATAAACAATAATAGAATTTAAATAGAACATAATGTAAATAGTAATTTACATTATGTTCTATTTATCTAATTTATATCTATTTATATATCTAATTTATATCTATTTATATACCTAATATAACTAACAATAAAATATAAATAATAATAGAGATGATCATATAGGCTGAGGAGAAACTTAAGTTCTAGATTAAGAATGGAAAAGAGCGTGCCATGTGGGAAGGTGTGGGAGGGGGCGGCACATGCAGGTAGGAGAAACAGCGTATTCTAAGACTATGAGACAGGAAGAAATTGATCTTAAATTCATTGATCCATGGGCTTTTTTCCTTCCCAGGAGAAAGTTTTGTGGCCCCTCTACTTTCTGACTTCTGCTGGCCTCTATAAGCAAAACCACACAAGTTTATTAAAATGTTCCATTATCAGAATAATTAGCAGTTATTGCAGCTGCATTTAAAAATAGCTGCAATATTATGAATAACTAATGTACAAAACATTGTTTTTAAAAAAAATCCCAAACTTCTGTAGTAATTGAATACATCGTGTATGCATCAGCAGATTCCTGGAGGGCCAAATGTGAGGCCACCATGGAGTAGCTATAATTCTTGTTTCTCAAGTCAGCCTTCTGCTGGCTGTGTGTGTTTAAACAATTTACATAACCTCTCTGGGTTTTAGTTTTATTTATTAGCAAAATAGGTAGAAAAACATGTACCTAAATATTACTGTGAAAATTGATAAAAATATTTTTGAAGTATCAACTATAATATGATAGATCTTTTATATATGCTAATCACAACAATGATTCATATTTATTGAGAACTTGTTATGTACCAGGTGGCCTTCAAGAGCTTCCAATGTTCTTAACTCATTTATCTTCACAACAATCCTATGGAATGATTTTCCATGTTTTCCATGTTTCCTTATTTCACATCTAAATGATCTAAAGCTCAGATTATACAACTTGCCCAGGATCACAGAGCAGGTAAATAGGACAGCCAGGATTCAACCCAGGTGGTCTGGATTTGGAACTTGTCCCCTTAATGACTACCTTTTATGTATGTTTTCTCTGCTTTTTGCCAGTACCATGCTGTTTTGGTTACTATAGCCTTGCAGTATAGCCTTAAGTCTGGTGAAGTGATGCCTCCTGATTTGTTCTTATTGCCTAAGGTTGCATTGGTTATTTGGGATCTCTTCTGATTCCATATGAAGCATAAATTTATTTTTTCTAGATTTGTAAAAAATGATGTTGGTATTTTAATTGCATTGAATCCGTAAATCACTTTGGGTAGTATAGACATTTTAACAATGTTGATCCTGTTGATCCATGAGCATGATATGTTTTCCATCTGTTTACCTCCTTCCTGAGTATTTCATAGTTCTCCCTATAGAAGTCTTTCATATCCTTGTTTAAATATATTCCTAGGTATTTTATTTTCTTTGTTGCTATTGTGAAAGGTATTGCATCTTTGATTTGATTATCAGTTTGACTATTATTGGAATACATGAAAGCTACTCATTTGTATACATTGATTTTATAACCTGAGAATTTATTTGTCAATTCCAGGAGTCTCTTGGTTGAATCTTTGGCAGCATGGTACTGGCACAAAAACAGAGACAAAGACCTATGGATCAGAACAGAGAACCCAGATGTGAAACCATCCTCATATTGCCATCTGATCTTTGACAAAGCAGACAAAAACATACACTGGGCAAAAGAAGCCCTATTCAATAAATGGTGCTGGGAAAATTGGATAGCCACATGCAGAAGACTGAAACAGGATCTGCACCTCTCACCACTCACAAAAATCAATTCATGATGGATAACAGACTTAAACCTAAGGCATTAAACTATAACAATTCTAGAAGAAAGTGTTGGAAAAACTCTTATGGATATCAGCCTAGGTAAAGAATTTATGAAGAAGACCCCAAGGGCAATCATAATAACAACAAAAATAAATAAATGGAACTTGATCAAATTAAAAAGCTTCTGCTCAGCCAAGGACACAATCAATAGAGCAAACAGACAACCTTCAGAGTGGGAGAAAATATTTGCATGCTATGCATCCAATAAAGGGATGATAACCAGAATCTACAAAGTACTCAAGCAAATCATACAGAAAAAATCAAACAATCCCATTAAAAAGTGGGCAAAAGACATGAACAGAAACTTTTCAAACGAAGATAGACTAATGGCCAACAAACACATGAAAGAGTGCTCAATATGTCAATCATCAGGGAGATACAAATCAGAACCACAATGAGATATTATCTAACTCCAGTGAGAATGCTTCTTATCAAAAAGTCCCAAAACAACTGACGCTGGCATGGATAAGGAGAGAAAGGAACTCTTATACACTATTGGTGGGGCTGCAAACTATTACACCTCTGTGGAAAGCAGTATGGAGATACCTCAAAGAACTAAGGGTAGATCTATCATTTGATCCAGCAATCCCACTACTAGGTATTTACCTAAAGGAACAAAAGACATTTTATAAAAAAGACACTTGCACTCAAATGTTTATAGCAGCACAATTCACAATCACGAAGATGTGGAAACAGCCCAAGTTCCTACCAGCACGTGAGTGGATTAATAAAATGTGGTATATGTATATCATCGAGTACTACTCAGCCATAAAAAAATGGTGATCTAGTATCTTTTGTAACAACCTGAATGGAACTAGAGACCATTCTTCTAAGTGAAGTATTGCAAGAATGGAAAAACAAACACCACATGTACTCAATACTAAACTGGAGCTAATCTTTCAACACTTATGTGCACATATGGAAGTAAAACACAATGGAAATCAAGCAGGCAGTTGGCGGAGGAGAGATAAATTCATACCTAATGAGTACAATGCACGCTATCTGGGTGAAGATCACACCTATAACTCTGACTCAAACCGTACAAAAAGCAAATTATGTTACCAAAACATGTGTACCCCCATATTATTCTGAAATTTAAAAAAAAATGTGTGTTTTCTCATTTAAAAAAAAATTGTTCAAGACTGAATCTTGTCAGTTTCTCAGGTAAGCAGCACAATGCAGTAAGTACTTTGGGGTGAAATCTGAAGCTAACCGAATTTGCTTGCTTCACTCACAGCTGATGCATCTAATGCATTCTGTTTGTAAGTGACCTCTGCAGTAGATTAAGGCCAGTTTTCAGAAGAAATAAAAAAAAGACAAATTGGCCATTAAGACATACAGCTTATTATTATAAAGGGTCCTGCATGTGTATCACATAAGGGATTTACACAGCAATTTATTGTCAAACAGATAGCAGCATGTAAATTTCCAAGAATCAACCTGGCATCACAGGAAAATCATACCCCTGAGGCCTGGGTATTGTAGACAGCTCCACAGCAGCTGAATCATAAAGACTTTTATAGATCAATAACCCTCAACCTTGCTGCATTGCAAAGCATCTTCATCAATAAAGAGAGTTTCAGGGAGCCAAAAAAGCACAATGGGATTATTATAACAGGTGGGTTTTGTGTGTATGTATGTATTTTATTTTTCATGAGGTTACTGCTGCATAGATACATCATGATTTAATGTTGATATTCCAGTATAATAAAGTAAAATGGTACACTATTCAAACACATGTTATGTGTTTCTCCTCCTTTTCTGGGTCAATAGAATGCTTTTCATACTTATCCTTAAATCATTAAAGGAGGGATAATTTATTGGAATGCATTTGGTTTTGGACAAAATATGTCCTAAGTTTTTGTTCTGACCCTTATTGTGTCCTTGAGATTTCATTTGTAAATTTATAGATAATAATAACAACTTCATAAAGTTCTTAACCCCCAAAGTACACATCTCATTGAGATACTTACCTGAGAAAAATATGAATTAGAAAATTTATTTCATAACAATTTATTCCAAGTAAAGTTGAGATGGCTCATTATCTTTCTTTACTGTATTGCATAATATAAAAGAAATAAGTAAATTCATATATCTATCTAATGAAAAAGTTAAAAAAATTATAAGAATTTTTGAGTATTGACTATTATTGTGGTCTTATGGGACAGTGTTTGAAATATTCTTCAAATTGTTCAAAAGACATATGAACCAAGGATGATATTTAGGTTGCTTCCATCTAAGTGTTGGGATTGATTAAGGAGCTTTTAAGGAAGAAACTTTATTGAGTACCTATCATGTGGCAGATGTTTTATATATTGAATTCATATGAGTTTTACAATAGCTATAACGGCATTTTTGTCTCTGTGCCACAGATGAGGTTATTGAGACTCAAAACTGTTAACTAATTAGTTGAAGTTAACAAAGGTGTTAATTAAGTAGCAGAATAGAAATTTGAACCTAGATTTGTGTGGACTCCAAAGCCCTCATTCCACTCTCTCACTGCCTCTCTGTTTTAGTTGCTTTGGAGTAATCTTCCATAATATATTTGCTTGAATACTAATAAATTATTCTGATATTACATATTTTGGCACCTGTGTACCTTGACTATGGTTATGGTTATATGGGGTTTATTGGGTCCAGTGTGTATACACCCAAATGCTTATTTTTAACATGGGGCCTATAACCACAGATGGTTTAACTGATTTGACTGATTAACATAGCAAAACCAAATAAAACAACAAAAACTCTTTAATATAGTTCTTAACTGAATTTATCAATTTAATTAAAACATTAAACTCAGATGTTTTGCATATATTCAGACTAAATATTTACACTTAGATAATAGTGTTAAAATAGTAGATTTTTTATACTCTAGTAAAATATAATTGATGAATTTAATAGTAAACATAATAAAGTATGACGTTAAAGAATTGTTTTATAATGGCAATGGAGATTATGTAAAATTAGATATGCTCATTGAAATATTTATGGGTAAAAATGATATGATGTCTGGGATTTGCTGTAAAATATCTCAGTAAAAATAGTAAAACACAAAAATTTTTAAGAATGAAACAAGATTGGTAAAAAATTAGTAAAGTTGAGTGATAGGTCTGTGGTAAAAAATTAGTAAAGTTGGGTGATAGGTCTGTAGAATTTTCTTTTTTATATATGTGAAAACTTTCATAATAAGGAGCTTAGAAAAACAATCAATTATCTCCAATTGGTTGAGGCTGAGAAACAAGATAAATTTTCTTTCTTTGATTGATTGATTATGTGTTCAGATTTTTAGCTGTTTTGTGTGTGGTTAAAAGGCATCCAGAATGCATTTGTTCAGGATGCACTGATCCTTTTCAATGTTTTTAATCATATAAAGGTGTGAATTTCAGAGAAACATAATAATGTATATTCTTGACCAAAAGAGACCTGGCTTTGGGGATCACAATTAAATGCAAACTTTTATTCCCTTGAACATAGCACTATAATTTTGTTTTAATGCAAATATTATGTGTTTTTATTGAACTTTAATTAAAACTAAGGCTTCCATTGGAATAATTTTAGATCCCAAAGGATTATGGCATATTGCTTCTTTATGTGTCATTAACGCTTCATAATTTTTTCTTTTGTTCATCATTTAAAATGTCATCAAAATAATTACAACCTCCACTCTGCTGAATCTCATATAATTGAAGATGTCTTAATGAGATTTACTATATACTTTTATTTTTAATATCCAAGAAACTAAAATTCTTTAGTTTTATGCTTTTAAATGTGCAAATGAAGACATTTTCTTACCTTTATTGCTAGAAGAACAGTGTTAGTGGCCTGCTTTTTACCACTTGTTTTTCAAGGGCATTTTTTTAAATTACCAAATTAAGTCGACATATTTTCTATTAAGCATCCTTCTTTAGCCTTAGGCAAACTGTGAAGTAAATTTGCTTTTGGCTCCCTTCGAGATTTTCTTGTGGCATCCTTTTCCTGTCAGATGCATAGCTGTGTTGGAGCAACAGAGCACCACCAGAGTCGAGGCTATTTTTCCCAAGTCCCTGAATCTCTGTTTCCACTCGATCTTTCCAAAAAAGAGCAATCAATTGAAAAGTAGCCAATGCATGTATTTGTGGCATTGTGCTAATGATGATTGACTGTTTTTAAGGTAAGTCTGCCTCCGAGGATCATCGAGGGAGTGCAAAGTGCTAAGCCACAATTTTTTATATGTCAATTTTAACCCAGATAAGCAATTTAATTTTCATATTAAATCAAACAGATATACTAGGCAGCAGGAGGCACAATTTGCATACATTTCAAAGGAACATCACAAGACTTCAAAGAAATTTCAAGTAGGAGGTGGGTCGCTTTGGGATCTGCCAACTCGAGTGTATGCAGTCACCCTTCAGTTTCTTCCTCATCAGTGATGCTTCCCCGGAAAAATTTGAGGAGCACTAGAACGACTCCTCTCATGTGCATTTATGTTTCAACTTGGCCTATATGGCATTCTAAAAAACAATGGAAATATAGATACTTTTGAAATAGATGAGGATCTTACTGCTTTCAAGTCATTCCTTTATAATTACTTTTATTTGTAGAGATTCTGAGGCATTGATAGCATATGTATTTTGCTTAATACAAAGAGATGTGGTCAGTGCCTTTTAGCAATGTACACCCTGTGAAAGAAAATTATAGAACAAAAGCAAACATCTATGGGTACAACACAGTGTAGGATCCAGAGCTAGTTGGTATAATAAATGCCACCAATTCCCCAATTTCCTATGGAAATGATAGGAAAAGTGTGCTTCAGAACTGGAATTTAAATAACACCTTCCTCCTTTTCCATATCCTATGTCAAACATATAAAAAATGCACCTGGTTCTAAATTTCACTTTTCTTTTGATTATTTTTAAAAAAACAGTATCTAAAAGGTACAAAGTTGTATCAAAAATTAAAAAAAATATTTTGTAGGCTTAAATTCCCTTGCACTCTAAATGGTTTTTTCATTAATAGTGAGAGCTTTATTGCCTCCAGAATTGGACTTGAAAATTAATACAGAGATAAGTGGAAATGTGTGATAAAATATGCTAAATGAATGAGGTTTGCACTGGAACAGATGTCCGCCAGTGGTTAAAAATGAGAATCTCTAAGTTTGGTTTTCACTTTAGTCATTTGTATTATAGTTAATATAAAAAGGAAAAAAAATAGAGGGAGGCAGAGAAGGGTCTTTGCTGGTAAATTGAGTTCCTTGGGGAAAAACACAAAGGAGAGAGACCAATTTAGTCAGGGGAAATTATAATACACCAATCATCATGATTGATCCTGTGCGAGCAGAAAGCACATGGAAACAATTTAAATGTTGTCCATGAAACTGCTGCTTTCAGACCTCATGGCATTTTATTTATCAGGATCACTGGTTCCAGAGGCATGGTAGAGCCCTGTCATTCCAGGAAAGAAGAAGAGGTTTGGTACTAGAGAAAGGGTGGAGGCAACTGGCATCACTCTTATCTCTTTGCCTACTGCCTCTCTAATAGTGAGAGTTTTCCTCTGACCTCTTGTATTCAATACTTAATTCAAAAAGTCCATGGGGGTGAGTTTTGGAGAATTTGGATAAAGCATTTTATGTAGTGCCCCATCTCCCAATCTTTATTCTTTTTCTTTAGCTAACTCTGTTTCCATCTGGAACGCAGGAATTCATTTAGGTGGGCTGTCTTTAAAACACTAAAAAAAAAAAAAAAAAAAAAATCGTTATTACCGGTACATGGGTTTTACATACAAATAGTCCCTTTGTTTTGAAAAGCTACTCTTTTCTTAGAGTCACTTGAAGGTAAGACAACAAATTTATACATGCATGTTTTTCTCTCTTATATGTATGGAAGAAAAGCGAAACCACTGCAGTTCTGACATTTTCAAGAACATATTTTTATGATCAATTTCTTGCTTTTATTTAATGGAGATCCCCCACCCATGTTGGTATTTTGATTTTTGAGGGAAAAAAGTAATGTTTTTTGATGATGGCATTTAGTAAAGGGATTATCTGATTCTCCAAGGTCATTTGGGCCCTTTGGGCTTAGGCAGGAATTTTTCAGTATTATGCCAGACTTATTCTGATTGTGAAGATTGTCAGAAACCTGTGATTGATTGAAAGGAAGAAAAACATTCCTCTGAGTTACTAGTAGAAGAAGATGTTTATTTTTAGTTGATTTTTTTTTTTACAAAAATGATAAAACTGGTTATTTGACTAAATTAACTTATTCAGAACCCCTATAAAGATCAGCTGTCTAGAAGACATGAACAAATCCTTTTCTTCAGTTTTGCATTTGGTATGAATTTTGGCTTTCTTGTTTACTAGCTTAATGTTGCTCAACTTCAGTTTTCTCATCTGAAATAAGAATGATACTACTACTTGCTTCATAGAGTTGTGTTATTTAAATGAGATAATTCATTATCATAATGCCTAGTACAATTAAACTTTAGCTATTATTATTCAGGTTCATCGTTCACTTAGATTTCTATTCACCTTTTAGAAACAGTGAAAATTTGTAATAGCTTACAGGGAGAAAGAGAGAGGAAGGCATTTCTTCTTCTATCATAAAGATTGAGAAGCTTGGGCACAGGAAATTCATGGACACAGCTTCCCTATTACGTGGCCTCTTTTTCATTTTTGCTCCCACCATCCACATTTCTCCATCCCCAGCTTTGCTGAGCTCTTCTCTCCTCCTGTGACTGTTTTGCAGTTTTTTCTTATGTTCCTCATCCTCCTTGCTGCTTGAACTTCCTTGAAACACCTAACATTGTCCTTGTCTGGGCTTTGGATGTACGGTTTTCTCTGACTGGGATGGTCTTCCCCTCCAATCTCTCTGTTCATTGAATTTTAAACTATATTCAAAGCTACATGTCTTACTTCTATAAATTATTTTCTGATTCACTAACTGAGTGTTCTTTATCCTCCTTGAGCAGCACTGGTACTATGAACCTCTCACAAACCATTTCCTAACTGTGATATTAATCATTTATGCACTTGATTTTATATACACACCAAATTGCTTCTTGTATCTGAGTATTATAGGAAGTCGTAGGCCATGGAAAAGGATCCCTCAAATAACCATTTAACTTCTCAGGGATTAAACTTCTCACAGCACTGGATTTCCTCTACCACATCTTCCACAGCCATGAGTCTATGTCTTCCCCACCCTGACTTCCAGGGCCATCCTCAATGATAGAGCTTAATTTTCCCCAGTTCTTCCTGGGGATAATTATCCCCAAAGATGGGAATGTTCTCTATGCAGCCTAGAAATTGATGAATCTCCAGTCCACCCTGTTACCCACTCTGTCCTCCACTGAGCGGCATCAGTGGCTGTGGGACATACTCTTCCATGATGCAGACAGTAGACAGACACCATATCGCCTTTCCAGAATCCTGGATAAATGAGAGGGAGCCTATGAGGGTAATATATGTTCTTGATATTTTAGTGGGCACTTAAAGTGTTCCTGGAGATAAAATAATCTATATGGCAGGCTCTATCCCCTAGCTTAACTGGTGTACAACAGACTGTCCACTCAGCAACCAAGCTGGAAACCATGTCCTCATCCTCACCCCATGCCTCCCACTCCCCAGTGCTACTCAGTGGACCTCCTGGATATCCAGCCCATGCACTTGTGCACATCTCTGCCTGCATCTGTGCCTGCGCTAGCTTCATAACTAAATTCATTGATTCCCCCTCTCCAATCCATTCTTCTGACTCAGATGGAAGTTCTCTTTCTAAGATCCCTATGTAAATGATGCCAAGAGCTCCAGCCTTCTTAGAAGACTATGTCACATAACCCTTTTAAAATCTGGCCAACTTTTGTTTTCCTATTATAATCCTCCTAAGATCCTCTTTAGTTGCTATTGTCCTAAGATTCCTTTTGGTTTTACCACACTGATGTACTTATGGTTCCACCAAAACAGAATGTTCTTTCATGTGTCATAGCATATCCATATCTTGTTACCCGCCAAGAATGCCTTGCCTTGCACCCCACTCCCTTTTACCTGGCTATTTCTTATTTAGTCTTTTAGATCAGGTTCAAATGAAACCTTCCCCTTCATATTTATGGTATTAAATACATTACAGTGTTTCTCACATTAAATCCTAGCTGTTTGCATAGTTCTCTCTCACTAGACTGTGAGCTCTTCACTTTTATAGTTCTACCTTCCCACATACAGTAGGTGCTCGATTTACTAAAAATTTAAATTGAAAAGAAATAAATGAGAATGACGATTTAAATAAACTTTTACATATTTCAAATGATCAAATTAGTTTTAGAATAGAAATACTCAGAATTCTATTAATGTGACCCTAGATTGACCCGATCATTTCATGAAAGAGTTATTTTCTATGAAAATGTTGAGAAATACTCCAAATTCTATTAATGTAATCTCAAATTGACCAGTTCATCTCATAGAAGAATCTTACTGAAATAAATTTCCTAAATAAGAACAGCTAAATTATATTTCCTTTTTAAGTTATAGGATCTGAGGTTCCCAAGTTGAAAAACTTATATTACATTAATGATCATGTATAAAATATACAATGATCAGGTATAAAGCCAATTTTTAAACCTTATAGATTAACAAAGCTGATCCATTGACTTTTGCTAATTTCTAGCTAGTGAACTGGACTTTGTAGTCCAATTAAAATACTTTTTTAAAAACTCATTTCAGTGTCTCTGGAATGCTCAGTTATAGTGAGTAATTTATAGTGAGTAATTACTAATAGTTAAGAAAACATTCACGCACATTCAGTTGATTTGCCTTTAAGTCTCAGGTTTTCATTTTTTTATCATATCTTAAACTTCGGTGTTCTACTACTGTTTTTCAAGTGTTAATGGAGAAAACTTCAAAGACCTGGTTCCTTTAGTTAGAAATAAAAAAAGTTTTAGCAGTTAGATCTGGTTTAACTGAAATTATTTGAGTTGTACTGTTATCTTATTGATTTTTCTTTTTTGGCGAGATTGTCCTTTGGAGACTAGGACTCCTTGATACCCAGTTTTAGCACCTCATCTTTCCTCTCACTGCAAAACACGATTTTAAAAAAATGCTGTTTGAGCATTGTAAGATTTTTTTGGAAAATAGTTTTCTGAATATCCAGCATTAGTTTTTCACTGCCCTTTGGACAAAAATGAGGAGGTATGAAGAAAACTGCTGAAGAAGAGTTAAATAATCAACCTTTTCTGAGCCAAACGCAGGGCCTCCTGGTTTGGGTGAGATCAAGTATCAGCAAAACATTTTCTAATTTGTGTTCTTTAAAAGGGCTCTTTTCAGGACGCCGTGAGGAATGTGAGGTTTGGCCTCCTTTTTCACATAGGAGTTGCTGAAAGGAGCACTTTATGCCTTTTATGACTATATGTTTCATAAAGAATTTTTAAATTTGTCACAGTGCACAACTAAAATAGTATTTATTAGCTTTTAGCTGTGTGTAGGTGTGCGCAGCCACAGCCAGGCCCAGCTACTTCTCTGTCCCGTGTCCATACCGCCCGTCTCCTTTATTCCCTCCATCTGACCAGTTGCCAATCCTAATGGTTTCTCAGTTGAAATGCCTAAAACACACCCTTTCAGCTCCTCCAGGCCTTTCTATTTTTCCCCCTCATTCCTTGTTGTCGTTGCTTCAAGCCATCGTTCTTCATGCAGCTCTTACTCATCTTCACTCCCCTTCTCCAAAGTGTCCTTATTTATCGTATCAAATATGGAAACAGTTTTGCCTAGTTTACGAAACGCTCTCTAATCTGCCCCTGTTGTCCGCACACAATCTTATTTGTTACTGCTCTTTTGTACCCACTTACAAATTTCCTGTTTCTCGACGCAGTGAATTTTAGCACATGCTTCAGAATCAAAGCTGTTTGTTAAAAAATGTAGTTTGCTAACTTGAGAATTTCTGGTCCCAGCTGGGGAATCTGCATTTAGAGTGGATTATTCCAGGTGATTCCTATGTGCAATAAAGTGGAGAGCCTCCGCCCACTTGCCTCTCCAGTGCTTAACTTCTAGAAACCATGTCTCTTCTACACAGGGTGAAACCTCCAATACGTGTTCACTTGTGCTGCTTTCCGATTATTTGCATTTCTCCAGCTAGAATATAATCTCCCAGGGGCCAAGGCCACGTTTATATTGCATGTTGAGGCAGAAAGACCACTGGGCTGGGTTGGACAGGTTGACATCTATTCCAGGTTCTCCCTGCGAGGACAAATATGGGCTATTAACAGCCTCAGTTTGCTCATAAGCAAGGGAGGGAACTGGCGGAAATGACGTCTAAGTTCCCCAGTGCTCTGTCTAAAAGCCTGCAGCATCACAGTTGTAGAAAGGTCAAAAGCTTCGAATTTTACCTCTGCCAGTAGCTTTGTAATTTTAAGCAAAGAATACTTTCCTTAAGTCTCAGTTTCAATGAGGGAACCAAAGTTGCTGTGAAGATAATGTATGCAAAGTGCCTGGCATCACTGCTCATACATGAAGGTCTCCCGGTATTGTTACTATCCCATGTCCTCCCACACCTCTCAGGATGCTGAATAAAAAGAGGCTGACCATTAGTTATTGCTAGATTACATTCTTTTTGGACACTGTGCTCTTGCATAGTTTTCTATTCCTAGACAGTTTAGTTTAATGACAGAACATGAAACTGGTTGGGTTTGAACTTGGCTCTACTGCTTAAAAAGTCAGTGACCTTGACCCTGTGCATGTTATTTTAACTTTTTCGAAATGGAGACTCAAATCCTGTTTTTACTTTAAAGTTGTTATGAGGCTCAAATGAAATAATACATGTAAATGCTCAGCCAATGCCAAACCCAGAGTGAATGTTAGATACTATTAATACTTCTGCCCAGGGTTAGCCTGATCCAGCTGAAAGTGCACTGTTCTGAGAGTGAAGATGCTGCCCTAGCGTCCTGGAACAGCCACTGTCTCACATGACCTTGGGTGGGTTATGTTAACTGATCTGCCTGTATTTCAGTTTCCTGCTCTACAAAATAATGCTAATAATAACCCATTCCATGGGCAGCAAAAGAATTAGGTAAGGAAACGCATGGGAAAATACTTTCATAAGGCAAGGAGCTATGCCAGGTGAAGGAGCTCAGGAAATTTCACCCCAAAATATTGACTCCTTGGTATAAAAAGTTTTTTGAATTAAAGGTCCTTACAGATCAACAGGCACTGGGAAGAGGCTTTCCCTCTATCTGCATAACCAGACAGACCCATCAAAAGAACAACGGACTTCCTTTCCCCTCCCTATTATCTCAATATATTGCAGGAGAGAACATCAAGAATGCAACCAGACCTGGCCCAAATCATTTTAAACATAATACCTGTCTCCCAGATTAATTTATAGGTCAATCTGTTTCCCCCAACCGTTTATTCCCCCAAGTATCTATTCATACTCCTTAGCAACCATTTATCACCCCTAAACAGAATTGCCTCTACTCCTTGTCTCTCCCACCCCTCTAAAAGGCAGGTATAAAAATATCTGGATTCCACTGGGATATTGGGTAATCACTCTGTGATTCTCCCGTGCACACAGTTAATAAACCTCTTCCTCTTATTAATCTGCCTTAATTGTGAGTTCATCTTTCAGCAAACTTTTGGGGGAAAGGGGACGTTTCCCCTCATCCCCGCACAGGCACTATTTGTATTTATTGCTATTATTTCCTCTGTATCCATAAAATTAACAAAATAAATGATAGCCAATTATCTTGTTGTTTATTTAAAATTTATCATGTTACAGGCATTTTATCCTCTCACTTAATCCTCAAAAAATCCACCGAAGTATATCTTATAATTTCTCTTTTACACATGTGAAAATCGAGATTCAGAGAAGCCAAGTACCTTGATCAGAGACTCACATCCAGTAAGCTGTAGAACTGGAACTAGAAGCCGGGAAGACCAACACTAAAGAGCAAACCATTCAAGCACTCTCAAAGGACCTCTAAGATCCCTTCTGCACAGGCAATTCTGTTTTTTTGGTCATGGCTCTTCCACAAAGAGATTGGACCTGGTGGTTGCAAAAACATGATGGAAGCTTTCAGAGTGGGAGAACCCCTGGAGTTTTAGAAGAAAACCAGGTAGCTGCTGTGTGTCTGAATTTTGCCTTC
>RJWJ010004711.1:0-73678 GCA_004363605.1 Indri indri | reverse complement strand
CAAGAGTGAGACCCCGTCTCTACTAAAAATAGAAAGAAATTATCTGGACAACTAAAAATATATATATAGAAAAAATTAGCCGGGCACGGTGGCGCATGCCTGTAGTCCCAGCTACTCAGGAGGCTGAGGCAGAAGGATCGCTTGAGCCCAGGAGTTTGAGGTTGCTGTGAGCTAGGCTGACGCCACAGCACTCTAGCCCAGGCAACAGAGCCAGACTCTGTCTCAAAAAAAAAAAAAAGTCTGTAAATAGAAATTTTTTTTTTTTTGATAAGCAGACACCTTTCCCTGCTTCATTAACCTGGGTTAGTACATAAGTTTAGTTTTGCTCCTGTGTAAGAATTTGTTTCTATAGGATAGCCTTTCTACCTCATCTCCCTGGAGGTGGGGGTACCCCTGAGAGCTTCAGTGTACCCTAATACAAGGGAGAAACACTGGAAAATTGGGCAGCTGAGGGGAGAGTCGGGAGTATAACAGAGTGTGTGACATTACCAGACTTGCTGTCCACACATGCTATCTCTGACTCTCTCCAAAAGTTTGCTGTAAGACCTTGCATAACCATGGTCCCATTAGAGGGCGCCATTGCACACATTTAGTGTCTCTCCAGACACCAAGGTCACCTGGAGCCAGGGCAGGAGGACCCAGGAATGGAGGCTTAATAAGGGTAAGGACACAGAGTGAACAAAGACTGGATTCCTCATTAAAGGAAAGGGGCCCTTAGGTGCATGATTTTGAAAACCCCTTAGGACTGGAGGAAGGAGGAAGAAGAGAAAGCGCTCAAAGAAAAAGATGAACGATCCATGACCTTGGGTCTAAGAAGTACACAGTGTTCTCTTTGCTCCCATTAAAAAGCATCACAACAGAACACACCCCATGATACTGGGAGATGGTCACCAGACAAGAACCGAGATATAGTCTGCCCTAGTCCTTACCGTCCAAGACTTGTTCTGGAGTTACGTCATTGACGCAGGCTGGACAACTGCTGGAGAGACCCTTAGACGCACAGCTGCAGGTCCCCTACAACAGACGGACAGCAACGACTGACGAGAAGCACATCCCTTTGCTGACAGCGTCTCCCTGGTGCTGACTGCTGTCATGCCTGCTTTGTTTGTTTCTCACTGCCAAGTGTGGTCAACACATGCTTTTCTTCACTGTTTAATCTATTAATTCATCTGAGCATTTTGAGGGTGTAGCTGCTTGATTTTATCCTGGAGAGCATGTGAGTCAGGCACACAGAGAAGCAGCACCTCAAAGGCTCCCTCTGACTTGTCATTAATTATGTGGCAGCTGCAGGTTCTGCTTGTACAGGACATTTTGCTACCCCTCCCTGCGCTGCACACTGGGCTGTGGAAACCTGCCCAGGACAGGAAAACCCAGCAGCAGCTGGACACTTAAACTAGAGGCATAAATAATGCTGTAATATAAGAATCATGACAATTTTGAATGTGAGCAATGCCTGTTTGCAAGGAACCCAGAGCATATTTAGAATACTTTATCTCATTTATCTTCATATCCCTAAGAAGCAGAAGCAGAGGTCATTAGTTTCATTTTCCATGTGGAGAAAAAAGAACAATGAGGAATTAAGTAATTTGCCTAGGTAGGATTACACAGTTTGTCCTGTTTGCAGCCCAGACCTAACCGAGTTCTCTTGACATGCTGAAGTCGTCTCTGCTGATTGGTATGTTTTGGGTTCATCATTTTTAGGTTATAGTTCCCAAGAAGGCCTTTTCTTAGCTTTAATTTACCACTGGAATTCAGGTTTAATTAGGGAACATGAACGTTGGAATGAAAAAAAGGAAGCTTAAACAACTATTCTTCTGATAGTCTAAGCTTGCAGAATAAGACACTTGCTTCTGCGTTGCACCAGACCACATGTGAAGTCTGGCATGCTGATATGTAATCCAGTGTGTAATATTTCAGGTCATTTAAAACTGGTTGTTTCATTTTGGGTAAAGCATTCGTAGGAGGAGAATGTGTTTATCGGAATCTCCTGCAAATGGTCCCAGAAACAAAGAAGCTGATTCTCGTGGCTAGAGCGCAACTGGGCAGAAGGTCCGGAGTGGCAGCCCGATGCTGGGGCCCCTTCCCTGGGCCAACACGTACCTCACGGCCTCTCCTTTGGCTCTGCATGTTTTTCATCTTGCGCACCAAGGTTAAGTAGAAGCCCGTGCCAAAGCAGTTCTTCAGGAAGAGCGGGGTGCCCGAGCAGTAGAGCCTTCCCTGAGAAATGATGGCGATGCGGTCCCCGAGGAGGTCGGCCTCGTCCATGTGGTGAGTGGACATGATAATGGTTCTACCTGTAAGGGCAGGGGTCGGGGAGTCACCAGGCAGACCCTAGTTGGTAGAGGATGGACAGCAACCTCCTGGTCATATGGCTGGAAAAACTGGGAGTTAATAAAAAAAAAAGGGGGGGGGAGGCTAATTCTGCAGCAAATCCTAGATTATTAGGATAATAATAACAACAACAACTAACATTTCATAGCATCCTACATACTACAAAGCATTGTCACGGACAGTATCTCTTCATCTGGCATAGGTTCTGACACAAACAAATCGCTATGTACGGGACTCATTTGTTACTGTTCATCAGCATCACTGAGTTCCGCATGTACCTTCTCTGGATCATTAGGCTGTGCATTTATAACCTTTGTAAAGATCTCTCTCTCTCTCTGTAACTGGAATGTCATTAAAAGAAAACAGTACTGAGGATTCTAGGATGGCAAGCCTTCAGGGAGGGCACGGGGAAATACTGTGTGAATAGAATAAGGGGAAGCTCTGGTTTGACCACAGGATTGAACCACACTGCCGCTTCTGTGGGTAGGCAGCTCTGCCTGCTGTGTCTCCTGAATCTGAGCCCTCTGTCTGAAAGATGCTGTGACAGAGACGGACAGCCCCACTTGGGGACCTTTCCATCTGCTGCAGTCCCCTGGAGTGCTGGATGCCCAGCAGGTCACCCTCACCTTCCTGAGTGGTCGTCTGACGGCTGTGGAGCTTCTTAGGATGTTTGTAGGTGACCTGGATCCCCTCGATTAGAGGGGAATTTCACCTTGAATCACACCCATTATTCTAGACAGAGGGCTGCAGGTTGAGAGAACTTTCTAGAATATTTTGGGAAATAGGCTACCTCATCAGTGACTCCCTGTTTATATTTGTGTAAAAATCTCAGGAGGTTTTAACTGGAACATAAGTTCACCAAGACACTGAAAAAGCCCATCTGAGTGTAGGTTCAGCAGTTATTGTACTCAATTGCCAGGTGGGAGAGAGTGGGGACCACAGGTACAGCCTCAGGGGGAGCCCAGGCTGAGCAGTGGCCATTACCTGGGCGATATTTCAGGAGCAGGTCCCAGATCGAGCGTCTTGAGTAGGGGTCCACCCCAGAGGTGGGCTCATCGAGAACAGCCACCTTGGCATCTCCCACAAAGGCAATGGCGACAGACAGCTTCCTCTGCATGCCACCTAGGAGCACACGGAGGACCGGGTCATGAGGCCGTGGAGGCTGGGGAAGAGGAGCGCCCTGGGCTAGTGACATAAGGGAGTATCTTAAATCCAGCAGCAGTTCGATGCTGCCATACAGTGTTCAAAGCCCTAGTGGTGTGCAGGCTTCGTAAACACAGAAGAGGCAACTCTTGCCTCCTGGGATCGGACCATTCGAAGACTGTTCTACATGTTAATTCAAACATATAAACCTCAGAACAAATAAAGCCCAGGCTGCTATAAGACAGTGTTCCACGTAGGAAATGATCCAGAGATGGGTGCTCTTAGATGCTCAGAATAACTTCACAGAAGTTTTCTAGCTCTTAGGAGCTTTCCTGTCATAAGCCTCCCTGGTGCACTGGGAACAATGACTGCCCTCTGTGACTCCATCTCTTTCCATCCCCGAGCACCTGATAGGTCCTGAGCTTCTTCATTCCTCTTGTGGTGGAGGCCCGTGTCCTCTAACATAGCCTCCATCTCCAGCTGGGCCTCCTCCCACGACCTGCCCTTCAGCTGGGCATAGAACAGGATGTGTTCAGCCACGGTGAGGCTGTGGGGATGGCACAGGGAGGAAAGCAGTGAGCTCAGCAGTTCCACTTCTAGCGATTTATCTTGCAGAAGTAATTAAAGATGAGTGCAAAGATGTGACAATCAAGATGTTCCTCAGGGTGTTGTTTATGATACAAAAACAGAATAAACGGACCCTGCCTAATCAATTAACAAGAGAAAATGGTTTAAATAGTTCACTCATACAATGGAATAGTATGTAAACGTTAAATGTTATAGAAGATCTGCAATGACATGAAAAGATGTTCATGATATCTTAGGTCTAAAAATAGCAATCACATTTTTTTAAATGGCAGGTTACAAAATTGTAGGTATAGTTTTATTATCCTTTTTAGTTTAAAGTATATATCTCTATCTATACATACATAGGAGAAAGTTCTGAAATATTATATACTAAGGTATTAACACTGGTTATCTCCACACAGTAAAATTACAGGTGACTTTTATTTTCTTCTTTTTGTTTATCTATATTTCCTCTCCTCCTCCTTCCCTTCCCTTCCTTTCACAATGACTATATATAGTTTCTTAGATAAGAAATAAAATATGTATTAATTAGAAAAAAAGCAACCGAAAAGCTCCCTAAAAAGTTGGTCTTTAGTGCCATGGCTTAACAGGGGGACAGGAACAATGGTTCTCTCTCTGGTCCTGAGAGGAAGGACTTCAGGGCTGAGCAAGGGGCCCGGAGCTGGGCCACTTTGTCCAAGAGGAGACAGCATCATTCTTCTGAGGGGGAGACCTCAGCTCCAAGCACCAGAGGCACAGTCCCGTGTTCTGCAGGTAGCACAAAGAACCTTCAACATGGGGGAACCAAACAAGAGTATCACTGCCTGTGCCCAGGCCTAGCGCCCTCAGCTGGGCTCTGGAGAAGCGTGTCGGGGGACAGAGGTGAGGGTAGGGGACGGGGAGGGTCTCAGTTCCTGTTTTACTTACTGGTGGAACAGGATGTTGTGCTGTGGACACATGCCAAGGCTCTGCCGGATTGCATCCAGGCTGGTTTCAATGTCCTTTCCCCCGATGAGCACAGTCCCGGATGTCGGTGGCAACAGACCCGTCAGGATGGACCTGCCGAACACAGGGGTCAGTGGCCCATGGGAATGCGCCTTGGGAGAGCAGCCCCCACGCCAGGGTCAGTGAAGAAAATCTCAATGATTCCTACCCATGGCTGTGAATCAAACCCAAAGCCTCATCAGCTGTGGGAACCAACAGTCTCCCATACAGGGCTCAGTCCCAGTGTGTACACCCTCGCCCTGATGTGGAGGCCTGCGTCAGCCCTCCTCCTCTGCCTCTACTTATTTCCTGGTGCTCCCAGGCAAGCACTGAGGGGCCTCTGGGATCCCAGCCTCAGAACACCCCCTTGCACACAGCCCGGTGCTCGAGGGGCTCAACGCTTTGCCTGCCCGGTGAGCAGACACGGTATTGAAAAGCCAGCATCACCGTTGCTAAGCCGGAGTAAGGTTTTGATGGTGGCGAGAAGCCCAAGCGCACCCAGGCACTCAATGTGCATTTGTTGACTGATTGATTAAAACCAAGTGTGAGAACTGCCAAAGATAATCACCTTTAGAACCAAGACATAAGAAGCCCAATAGCAGCATTGGGCTTTTTTTGGTAAAATGGGAAATATGACTCCTACCTCCTTGGGTTACTTTGAGGATCAAATGAGTTGTTACATGTAATGTACTTAGAACAGTGCCAGCATAAAGTAAAACTCAAAACTATTATTGCTATTATTATTAAACATTGTGTTTCAACCCCGGGGGGTGGGGGGACGCTGCATTCCAGCGGTGGGTGACGTAATGCGTTCGCGGTTGTGCAGCTGGGACGCTGAGCGGGCTTCAGCTCCCTGACACATCCATTAACAAGGACAGAAATCAGAGGGATCTAGGCGCCACACCCAGCTCCCTCCCTGAATTCTGATACAATCTCAGCCTATCTGAACTTGTCCTTAGAAGCTGAAATCTCTGTTGATCAACCACTAGAGGGAAACAGAACCAAATATAATGGCACCGGCCCCACATTCCATTCACACTGAACCGCCCTAGAGAACATTCCAGCGCAGGGTGTACACTCCGCTGTTCCTTCCTGGGGCTCTGCAAAAAGCCCAAGGACTTGAAGACTGTGTATCACGTGGTTCACTGTCCCCTGAGAGGTCTGCCTCAGCTGTTCCCTGGGAAAGCTTGGCGGGCTGTGTTCTCCTCTCAGCAGATGGCGCTCAGGGCCTTAGACAAGCGTGGGGAGCGCCTGAGCAGAGAGGTCCGTGTTGTCCCTGACTGTGGCCTTCAGTTGCCAGGCTGTTACCCGACACGCCCCTCTAGAGACTGCATCCTTTCCACTTTCTCCAGAAGTACTACCAACCCTCGTCGGGGCCCCAGGCTGATGTTGAAGCCTGCGTAATAATTGGTAGGAGAAGGAATGCTCCTTGAGAACAAGGAGTTCTCTGTAGACGTCATGCACGTGATGACGGTGGCCATGACTTTCTACCACCACGGATGGTAGTGACGCTGCAGTGCTTGAGCATGGGGGAGGGGATCCAGGGGGTTAAAAGGAGGCAATTGTGGGGCCTGGCTCTTGCCCCCACGGAACCATTACTACATGGTGTCCTCAGGAGACTCACTTCAACTCTGAAAGTCCACTTCCCGGCACACAAAATGGGCGATAGACTTACTCCACCTCCCTCTTGGGCTTCTTGTGAAGATCAAATAAAGCAACATATGTAGGTGAGCTTTGGATACTGTAGTATGCTTTACAAATTCTTGGGGCCACAAATACAGAGTTCATTTTGTCAGTAAAATTCGGGGGAAAGAGTAGACCACAGCTAATTGGGAAAGAATAAGCCAGGAAGTGACAGGATCCCATGGCCACATAGCCTCTCAGCCAGCAGACTCACAAGGTGGTGGTTTTCCCTGCTCCATTGTGACCGAGGAATGCGGTGATCTGGTTCTCATAGAAGGTGATGTTAAGACGGTCCACGGCTGGCCGGCCATAGGGCTCAAACATCTTTACCAGGTTCTTCACACATACCCCAGGAACCAGCCCTGGAAGCTCACGTTCAAAGAAGGAGCCTTGGAGGAAAAAAATGAACATGATGCAAATACAATGTCTTAATATACACAATTCCCAAGGTTCTTTCCTTAGATAACTGTCTTCTGCCCATACCTTCACCTGCCCCCATGGCTTCAGCTATGACCTTTATAAGGAAGACTACAGAATAATAACGGTTATAATAATGTGGGACATTTATTTAGCACTTATTATGTGCCAGGCACTGTTTCAACTGCTTTACATGAATCACCTCACTACACCCTTATAACAGCCCTATGGGGTAGATATTATTATGCTCATTTCCATAGCAGAGGAAACCTAAGGCACAGAGACACCAAGTGTCCTGCCAAGGTCACACAGCTCATGAGTGGCAGGTTGAGATTCGAACCCAGAGCCCATACTTGTCATAGTGCACTTGTGGTCTACAGGAAGAGTTAGCCTGATGCCTAATCCTAGTCGAAGGCCCTTCTTTCCTGCAGTCTGCAGGGCATTTCCTCATGCATTTCTGCGGGCAGTGCAGGCTGCTCATCTTCTTCCCCAAACATTTTCCTTCAGACTGTCCCATGTCCTTTCCTGGAACCACCATTCCCCTAGTCACCTTGGCTTGCATCTTTGAGTCCACTCGGACTAAAGCTTCTTGCTTCTCAGAGCTCCAGAGTTTTCCAGTGAGCTGCGTAGGACAGTCCACTTCTCCTCATCACTGTCCCTCAACCCTCCCCCCTTTTCCTCCCACACCCCCTCCAGTGCAGACCCTCACAGTGTGGTCTCACCTCTCCCTGACCTCCAGTCTTTCCCTGTTTCAGTTCACCCTGTATGGCACAACTTAATTTGTTGTCTTGACATTGTAGCTCTAAGCATTTTCTCCCCTAGGGGGAAAAATCCCATGGCTGTGCCTCTTGGCCTGGCCTGTAACTGAGATGGAACCAGTCCCCAGTCCCTAGTCCCCTGATTTCAGCCTTGTCACTCCACCCTGGGAGGAAGGGCTTCCCAGAGGCACCGCTGACTGCAGTCTAACTCTGTGAGGCGCTGCGGTCTGATCTCAGCCTTGTGAGACGGCCCCGGGGTGGTCGGACCCTCTCAGGCGATGTCACGAAGAGTCCAGAGGCTGTGCTGGCTCTCTAAACCCAGAGCGTTTTACCATCTGCAGAGGAATGTGTACACTTAGGGAATGAAAAACTTTGGGAGAAATGTAGAACTGATTCAAGAGAGAAGGTAAAGGCTGCAAAAGCCAGGGAAACAACACTTGTAAACCTAGCTCACCAGTTCAGGAATTATTAGGTAACTTCCACTGTCAGGAAAGGCTTTTGATGGCCTGAATGAATGGGCTTCTACCATGAGTGTAGTGTAGTCAGTACCACTAGACTCTCTTTCCCTTGTACACAGAAGCATTTATTTTTGTCTTTCCTTATAGCTCATATCCGCTCTCAGTCCCAGTGACCCAAGTTATTGTTCTCGCTAAATCCTCGGAAGTCAGCACATTTGTGCAACTCACTTGGGATTTGCCTAACAAGGGCACAAATACGCTACATGCTTGGGATTTGCTTTCTCCAGGAAATATGCGCTAATGTCTGGCTGGACCATTCATTCTGCACACGTGCAGCTGGACCCCTGGGAAGGGATGAGGTTTAACACTTGTCAACTGACAGTCAGTGTCCTGGGCTTCATTTCGCCCTGGTCAGGAGGTGTTTTGCTCTGGCCTTTGCAGCATTCAGAGCCTTTTCCTTGCCTCTGCTACGTGTTCTTTTATTGGGTTTTACCACGCATTCCTTCGGGGTGTTCTGGATCCTCCATTTCCTCTGTTACGGGTTCAGTCTTTTCCAGGGCTCTTTCTTCTCTGGTAGAACACCCTGAACAAACCAGAAGCCAGTGTCACTCTACTGGTGAGAGCTGAGAATCAGTAAAGACAGGAAAGGGTGGGGAGGAGTGGGGGGAGCGAGCGGGATCCCTGACACAGCAGGAAGACACAGGTCCCCTCAAAAGGCCAGGTCAGCAGTCCCCCGTGAGACCTGCGTCTCCGTGAGGCATAGTCCCTGACCTGCTGGGGGCTGGGAAGTACTCAAGCCTGATTGTGCAATCTTCGCTAAGCCCAGGGGGAGTTTTGTAACAGGAGCTTCACACTCAGAGAGTTTCGCCTCAACCTCGTAATGTGCCAGGAGGTCCCCACAATGTTAGAAATTGTGATTTTTTTAAAAAAAATAAGAAAACCAGGATTGAATTTGAAACAGGTTAATTTTCTCAGCCCACCACTGGTACTTTTCACTCCAGTCCAAAACAGGTCAAAGTCCTGGTGAGTCTGAGTAGAGGACCATTCCAGGTGATGTGACAGCGGCCAGCTTAGATTACAGCGTGGGAAACGGCTCGCCTGAGAAATGCCCCCACGTGGGCATCCACGCATCATGGGGTTAACACCAGGGTTGTGCCTGGCGGAGTGCAGGCCTGGACTACTTGTGAAGTGTGATACAAATGCACCACACACACACACACACACACACACACACACACACACACACACGGACATTTTTGTAAACTTGGCATTTGGTTTAAAAGGACATCGGGACATCCTGGATGGAGAAGGGAAGCATCCAGGATGTCTCTGGGTCAGTCCGGCGGAGGACAGTGGGGGCAGGAGGGAACCTCCACACCAAGCATCCAAGGGCTCTCCGCCTCAAGTGCACATTCACGGGCAGGGAGAGTTTTCTTAACGTAGCCGCCACCCGAGGCCTCTCTGTCCACGTGCCCTCTTGCACATTTGCGGGATATTCGGTGGAACAGCAGGTAACGGGCCTGGTGTCAGGGATGTGCCACCTCCAGTTCTGTACTTCTATTTCTGCTTCCCGAAGGGGTTTGAATCTATTCCCCACAAACCCTTCGATCACTTTGCTGCTATCGAACTGCACAGATGAGTAACGGCACAGCAAGGGGAAATATCCTTCTAAATTTTTCAGTTATTGGAGTGAGTTCTTCCACAAGAGATCTGCGTTTGAGTTTCAAATTTTGTCCCAAGTGACCAGTGGAAACTTGGGCAAGATACTGAATGTCTCTTGGGTGGCTTTTTAAAAAATCTGTGAAGGAGGAGGGTTAGGTGAAGAAACTCAGTTCTTTTCTGATTTTAGAGAGTTTCAGGAATCTATTTCAGTCTAGTCTATGAGATGGGTAAAAAATATTTGGCTTCTGTCGGCAAAAATATGTGATTTACTTTTGAAGGAGCATGTTTGTCTCAGGCTTTTTTTGTTCTGTCTTGTTTCTCGAGAAGCCCAGTATCTGCTGGCATTGTAGAGGGTAAAAAAGAAATGCCCACAAGCCCTGATATTCATTGACATTAAAAACATTCCAGGGACACATTCTTGTGTTGAAAATTTCCATTTCTGATGGGATGATAACTTTATTATAGTAAAAATTTAAAAGTTTACAACAGGCAAGATGGACAAACGAATATAATGAAAAAATACTGAGCTATCAAAGTGCTGTTTGTTTGACCTATTAAAAACAAAGCGAAAGAAAAAAAACCCAAGGAAACCTGCCCAAGTCTTTTAAAGGCCGTAGACTAATCCCCTAGAGAAAACAAACATCTCTCTCGGTGCTAAAAGGATAAATCCTGGCCCAGGCCCAATAACACAAAGGAAAGAACAGGTAGGTGAGCAGCAAACAGACTGGGAAGTATTTCCTTTGCTTCCAGAACCTCCCAGCTCCAGGGGAGTCCCCCGCTCAGAGCTCTGGAATGTCTCTGCTTTCTCAGACCTCACAGAAGGGGCTGTGCTTTTCCCCACTTCTAGAACTTCCTCTAGGCCTCCTGTTCTGTTCAGTAGGAAAGGTAAATTTTATGTAAGATGCATTGTGGGCAAATGCCCGTTTAGCCTTCTTCCTCAGGCACCAGAAACAGCAACACCAGGAGAGCCTGGGAGTGTTTGCTTTGAAGGTCACAGAAGCCTCAGCTTCTGGAGGAGTCTTCATTTTGGGAAAATGAATTAATCTGCATTTTGAAAAGGTGGAGAGAAATAAAAAGGCAGGAAGGAGGCAAGAGAAGACGAATATAAAGGTTCCTTCATGATTCCCTGGATCTCTGCTTTAAACTGAAAAGTTGCAAATGTCATTTGAACCCTGAAGTGGTTTGGCCTTCTTTTGATAGGGCAATTTAATCCACTGGGACAAGCTGTTCAGGACACAAGGGTTTATCAATTCTCAGCCATTCACTTGGGTCCAGAAACTCATGAAAGGTGGGCTCCTAGAGGCTATAATGCTGTACTGGGGTGGCAGAGCCCCCAAGGAGGTAGCTGACTTATCAGGAATCACACCCGTGATGTAAAGGGCCACCTCTGCACCCCACACATTTCCTGCACATAGCCCAAGGAGCTAGGTTCAAACATCAAGGTTTTTGTTTTAATTTTAAAATAACTCACCTTCACCACCAAGCCAATACGACTCTTGGAGAGGGAAGTACCAAGGAAGTGGGGTTCCATAGTCCCCTAAAAATAGAGAGACAAATAAAGAGAAAAAGCCTACGTTGTCTCTTTATCCCACCTTACCACAGTCCTATAAGATCCAGAATTTACCTATCAGAGCCTCGAATTCAAACTACAGATATGTATAGTTCACAAACCATCACATGGCTACTTGCAAGCTAATATAAAGACTTCTCCTTCCAACGTGTTTTAATCCAGAAGATCATGTTTTTGGGTGTTACCAGTAACAGTAAGATGATGATCTTGGTTGACATTAGTTTTCCAAGAAAACATTTCATTAAAGAATTAAATCATGTCCTTTTACAGGAGTTACCAGATAATAATGATGATAATCACTAACATCTGTTGGACGATCTTTCTGTGTCAGGCATTGTTATAAGTGCTTTCCATGTGTTGAATAATTTCATCCTCAAGACAACCCTAGGAGATAGGTAATAGGAATAGTATTCTTGCAGATAAGGAAACTGAGGCACACTGAGCTTAAGCCATCTGCCCTGGTCACAGCTAATTAAATAGAAATGCAGGAATTCCAACACAGGTGATCTGGTTCTGCTACCACTGTTCTTAACCCCTCCCCTCCCCCCCATTCTACTGGATCCATCTGGGTTTCAAGAAAAAGATTCCCAAATTTCTCATCCAGTTCTCTTTGCAAGTTTTGCTACCTGCAAAATGTGGATTTTGTAAGAACACTGTCTTTGCTTTTTCAATAGTTATCACGTGTTTCATGACCTTTGTCACCACTCGACTGCAGATTCCTCAGGGCAGGCCTGGATCTATCTTTTCCGCCCCTTCATTCCAGGACCTGGCCCTGCTGTGCCTCACACATAGGTGCTGCTCGGTGAAGAGTTGTTGAATAAAGGAAAGCTTTAGCTTGGCTAAAGCAAAGATTTAGAATTAAGCACAAATTTCAACTCCAGTCCAACTAATTTTCACCTATTGTATCTCTTTCCAAAAGCCTAGTGAGATAGAAAAAACAGACTGAGCAAATTCAAGTGTCTTGCTCAAAGTCACCATCATGGGTTGAATTGTGTTTCCCTCCAAAAAGATGTATTGGGGTCTGTGGTATAATACAAAGTATACTTGGTCTTTGTCCCCAGTTTCTGTGCAAGGCATAGATCTCCTAAGACCCTTGGAATTTCCCGAGTGATAGGAGTGTCTTTTGTTGTTCATAACGAGCCCCTTTCTCCACCACACCTGAGTTAGAGCTGATGTGACACAGGATGGGGGACCGATCATCAGAAGGACCAAACATGTGAAGAGAGGAACTTTCAGCACCAAACCCCAACCTTCAAGGAGAGGAGAAGGGTGGAGACTGGGTTATAAAACCTCTTGACCAGCAAGATTCACTGAGCTTCTGGGCAACTGATCACTTTGAGGTGCCAGGAGGGTGGTGCGCCCAGAGAGGGCATGGAAGCTCCAGGCCACTGCCACCCCGTACCTTGTCCTGTGCATCTCTTCCATTTGGCTCTTCCTGACTTGTATCCTTTCATATAAAGCTGTGATTCTAAGTGGAGCACTTTGGCAAAAGTGTGGGTAGCCTGGGCACCACATTTGCAGCTGGCGCTGAAGTGGGTGCAGTCTTGTGGGAATGAACCTTGTGAAGTCTGTGCTAATTCTGGACAGCTAGTGTCAGAATTGAACTGAATTGTTGGACACCTGATTGGTATTGGAGAATTGGCTGATGTCAGAAAAAAAAAAACATGCATTCGATGTCAGAAGTGGTATCAGGAAAAAAAAAACAGAGTCCTAACCCCAAGGACCTCAGAATGTGGTGTTGTTTGGAAATAGGGTCATTGCAGATGTGGTTAATTAAGTTGAGATGAGGTCACACTGGAGTAGGGTGGGCCCCTGATCCAATGTGACTGTTGTCCTTATAAGAAGATGGCCATGTAAAACAGACAGACACAGGGAGAACGCCATGTGAAGACAGAGGATTGGAGCAATGCGCCTACAAGCCAAGGAAGACCAGGTCACCAAAAACCACCAGAAGCTAGGATGGAGCCAGGAAGGATCCTTCCCCTTCAGGTGTTACAGGAGCATGGCCCTGCCAACACCTTGATTTTGGACATCCAGTTTTCAGAACTGTGAGGTATGAATTTGTTTTTTCAAGCCACCCAGTTTGTGGTACTTAGTTAAGGCAGCCCTAGGAAATTGATACACTCATGCAGCTAGGAGCCAAACCTACACCCCATGACTCAGCCTAGAGATCGTTCTCCTGTTCAGGGTTGCTGCCTACGTATTTCTGCCAACAAAGGCTGCTCTGAGATGACCTGAAAGCTGTGAGTTTGTCCCTCCCTATGGACCAGGCCTAGGCTCACTCTCCCCCGCCTGCTCTTGGCCACAGCATCAAGGGCCAGGCCCGGCTGCCATAGCACAGGGAGGCTACTGGTTGACTCGGAGATCACTCAAATGAAGACAAAACTTCTCTAGTTACCAGGAAATGCTAATTTGAAGGAAAATCTGATTTTCTACAAAGTAAATACAAAACTGTGCAAACAGCCAATTTTGATTGAGGAGCTCATTTTCCCTACTGCAGAGTACTTAGGTATTTATTCAGTGTTCACCAAATGTCAGGCACTGTTCTGGGCCCAGGGTCCATCCCAGTGAACAAAACAGACCATGTGCCTGCTCTCATGGACTCATAGTCTACTAAGGGTAGCAAGTCAATAAATATACACACAGATACATCATGTCAGATGGTGGTGAGTGTTTCCAAAAATAATGCAGGGTAAGGAGACAGGAACCCCAAAGGAATGTTGTTTATATAGCAATAGATATCTAGATATCTTTGGTCTGGAAAGATCCCAGTGATAAGGTGACATTTCAACAGAGACCTGAACAGAATGAGGAAGCGAGCCTGCAGATATAACGGGTAGTGGGGGAGAAACATGCTCCTGGCAGGGAGAACACAGGTGCGGAACCCTGAGGAGGAAATGCACTCTGCGTTGAGCATCAGTGAGGAGGCTGCCGTGGCTGGAGCAGAGAGACATGGGAGAAGGGAAGGATGTCAGATGAGGGAGGTAGATGGAGGCCAGATAATGGAGCATCTTGGAGGCCTGGGTTGCGACACTGGGGTTTACTCTAAACAAGAAGAAAAGCCACCAGGCAGATTTGAACAGAGAGGGCTGACACCATTTGACCCAGATTCTGAAAGGCTCTCTCTGATTACAATGTGGAGAACAGACTGGAGGGAGGTGATGTTGGAAGAAGGAGACTTGGACTGGGAAGGTGGTGGTGGACGTGGAGACAAGGGATCCAATTCGGGCTCTGTTTCTAAGGTAGGGCCAACAGGACTTGCTGGTGGATTTCTGACTTCTAGATTTAAATTTCTAATGCTGGTTCTGAGAGCTCAACTTCAAAGAGCTTAGAAAGGGTGAAATTTAAACCAGATGAATGGGGGAGGGCTGGGACCTGAAGAACTCAATTACCTTTACCCTGTGGAGGGACATGCTTACCTGGAAACACCTGGTCAAGGTACCAAGCAAGCAAGCCATAGAGAGCAGCATCGAGGAGCATCATCTCCATGGACAGCAGGAAGCTGAATTCGTCCCCTTCCACAGGACTGTTCCCAATGTTGCTCCACTGCAGCCCCAGGCCTTGTTCTTCAAAGCGAACCAGGTACTCGGTGCCAAACCCAAATGCCACAGGAGACAGCAGGCTCTGCAGTGGGGCAGACAGGGCACAGAAGATGAGCAGAGTGTCCCAGCCACCTACAAGCTGGGAAGGAGGGCCGAAGGAGAGGCCATGCTGTGTCTGAGTGTAAGGTCGCCTTGGGGAGGGGTTAAGGCAGTCCTCCCACAGGAAGGGAATTCTGGGAATGCCTCTTGGGCCTCAGGGACCGCTGTCCAGGACCTGCTGGGCCACCAATCGCCTGTTCAATGGGACAGAGTTGAGTGGTAGTGTGGTGGGCAAGACAAAGAAATGCCACACAGCCTGATACACTAAAGGTCCAATGGTCTTCATGCTCTCCCTCCTACCTTTTCCCCTTCTTCCTACCTCTTTTTAAAAATCACACAGTTCTGGGTAGAACAAAGAAGCTAATTTGAGCTGCTTTGTGAGAATCCCACTTGAAGGGGCCACAGAGTTATCAGTTTCAGAGCCAGGCAGGGAATGGTCTGGTGACCTCCCTAGGTCTGTCAGAGAGGTCAGAAAAACCCTAGATTTCACTGACCAACATCTTTCCCATCTCCAGACTGGAGACAATCATTTTCTTGTTCTCTGTGCAGAGAACATGTCAACTGAATCAGGACTGGAAAAGGAAGTCTGAAGAGAAAGTTCCCTGGCCAGGCCCCCATGGGTGGTCCCTGGCATGGCAGAAAGCACCTAAGCACACGCAGAGGACTTTGCTGTTCCCATTTCCTCTGCTCAGAGGTCTCCCTGCAGTTCGCAGGACCCTGGGTGGAGTTCAGGGTGTCTCTTTGCAAAGACATTCTTTAGCTAAATGTTCACAAAAAACATTTTAAAACTCTCAGCCCTCCTGGTGGATCCACACACCCAAGAAGCTGGCTGTGGCCTCAAAGTACCGAGTGTCTACCCAGTGATTACCAAAATAGCCCATCTCTGCCCACAGGCTGAGTCATAAGGGTTTCTTGCTACTAACCCATTGTGATTATTTTAGAAAATTGGGTGCTATAAATGGCAGCAATTAATTTCTCATTTAACGTACGAACTAAAAGGCAGATGCCCTGGCAGCTCTGGAGCCAAATAAGTTTGAGTCGTGAGAACAAGTCAGACTTCAGATCTTTCCTCAAGGAGAGTCCATTCCTGCCTCTACAGCACACGGACCGGGAGATTCTGGAGGATGGGACAACTGCACCCTCCAGGGCTTGGTGCTGATTAGCCTCACAGAGGGTGCAAATGGTCCATTTGAAAACAAATAGAGAAAAGACAGTGCTGCTTGCTTGGGTTGGGGAACTGTGGACTGAGAGGTCTCGGAGGCAATCAGAAGCCAGTTTCTGGAGTCCTCTCCTGGCTAGAGAACCTGACCGTGGACGGCTCATTTCTGCAACCCTTTCTGTGTGCACTGGTGGAGGATGTTAGAGACACGCGTGGAACTATTCCGATTCAAGTTCTTTTGTAGTGAAACAAAAACTTTTAATGGGTGCATCTTTCTGGACAGACAGAGGGAAACTCCCGCCCTTATGATGGGCTTGAACAGTAGGAAAAGAAGAAAACTGAGTGAAGTGGGCCGCTGGCTCTTCTCTCTGGGTAAACAAAGGGACCTGGGAGTTGAACCAGTGTTTAAGGACTTCCTAGGGCAGATTAATCCAGCAGGTTTGGTGCAGAGTCACTGCTAGGTCACTCAGGGTGAAGGCCGCTCCCACTTTGGCCCCTGTAGCTTTTAACTTTACACTAACCTTTTAATCTTACATCCCCTTGAGCCAAAAGGAAAAGTGGACCTTTCAGAGGGAGGCGGGGCTCCTGGATGGCTAAGACCTTGGGGGGAACATAAATGAGGCAGGGGTGAGCCCAAGGCCCCTCACCACAGCCTTCTTCAGATCGGCCGTCAGCCGGTCCTGCCAGGCGAAGCACAGGATGTGCGGCAGGTACAGCGTGAAGTAGATGACGCCGCTGCAGGCTGCTGCCAGGCTGGCCTTGGAGAAGAAGGTGCTGAGCAGGAAGCACTGCATGATCGTGGCGGTGGAGAAAGCCAGCAGGAACAGGAAGAGGATGAACGGGTCGCTGTAATGTAGGATTCTTCCGTGCTGAAACCAAAGAGGCCACGTGTCAGTAATTCCCGTCAGTACCCAGGGCACCATCCCACGCAGGGGTTGACGTCTGTCCAGCGATTCCAAGCATTCCAGAGCCCTCTACCCAGAGGGGTCTCTCCCACCAGCCCGTTGTTAGTGCCTAGACTTCCACAAGGCCCACTCAATGCACTGAGTTCCTTTAACCCTATGAACACCATGTTCCCTGGGAGGGATAACGCATCGCGCTGCCTGTTAGTCAATGGTAATGTTAAAAAAATTAATTGGGAGACCATTAGGCTGACGATTAGGCTCCAGCGTCTGGGTCCCTGTGGAAGCAAACCAAAACCCAACTCAAAGTGACTTAGCCAATCAGAAACTGCCAGCCAGCCCCTCACTGGGGCCTTTCCACTTTAACCAATCAAATATTTTCTTTGTCTTTCTTTGTCTTGCTTCCCCGCCCCCTCAGTGGAACCCCAAACTGTTTGTGGTCTGGAGCTGCCCCTGAATTGCTGCCGTTTGCTCAAATAAACACTTTAAAATTTTCATGTGCCTAAAAAAAATTAATGTGCTCACGTTTATCTTTTAACAGTAATACCCATGTATTAAGTAAGCAAATCCTTGGTGGGGAGGACGGTAGTGTGGAGAAATCTGCCTAAAGCAGGTGAGGAGACCTAGTGGGTCTTGGAGCAAAAGAGGGCGGTGGGAGACCACCCTAGGCAAGCTTTACCATCGTGCCTGGGGCCCGGCCTGCTGACCCCATCTTTTGTACTTGTATTCTGAGATCTGCCACCCACACAGGAGAAAGTAGCAGTAATTAATCCAAATTACTTGGAAGTGGATTGATTCTCCCTCATCCATGAATATCACACAAATACATTTCATAGACCTTGCAGGTGAAACTTAGTGTCTTTTGTATTAACTGATGAGTGAATCACTTTGGCTATGGTGAAATAGGACCAAACCAGCAACTTTCACTAAGTGAACTGCTGCCCAATTACACTACAAGGTAAATTAAGATTTTCAAATGTATTAGACCTTGGTTATCCTGTGCCACGGGCATCCTGTAAGGAGTTGTTCGTCCCCTTCGAGCATGTCAGTGGGTACTGAATGGGTTCTGACCAACTGGTAGTGGTTCCCTGAGGCACCGAATTCCTCTCAGTGGAAAAGAGAGACCTTAGCAATATCTGGCACGGGCGCATGAGAGCTGAATGGAACAAATGTGCCACTTGTCTGCTTTGGCCACTATTTCTCATTCCTGCTCCCATGCCTGCCGGGCACTGACAAAACAGATTGAGAAGTAGAATCAAACAAATTGGTGTGGCAGGCAGTGGAAGAGACCCATGTTTAACTAGAACCAAAGTCCGAGGAAATCTAAATAAAAGTCAAAATCAAAATTAGGACTTAGAGCTCCTGATGTGGTTTGTGGAAGAGCGCTCCATATCACCCTGGAAAGCCCCACACCTTTCCCGTAAGCAAGGCTATGGCTGAACATGTGGCTGTGGGCTAGAAGAACTTTAAGATACTTGTTGCTGTTCTCAGAAGAATGAAATCAATTTTTTATCCTACCTCAAAACAAAGTCCTACAAACTTCTAGAACTGTATCAGTTCTCATCGACTTAAGCCAGAGATGTAAGTCACAGTTTCACTGGCTGTGGCTTTCCCTAATGACCACTTTTCTTTTTGTTCCTAATAGCTTAAATAACACTGAAAGCTTCCCATTGTCCTCGCTTCCAGTTTCTTTCAGCATAGTTGAGGTGGGGAGGAAGGGAAAAGGGAAAGATGGGAGAGTCGATCAAAGGAAAACCCTATTTTGGTGTGGAATGCTCTGTTTCCGTCATCACTGGAACAATGTTCTGGTTCCCACAAGGAGAAACCCCTTTGTGCAAGAAACTCTGGGTGAGCATTCTTTACCTCGCATCCTAAAAGCCTTGAAGTCCTAATGGCCCATTCTTAGGAAGGCAGATCTTAATGTGGCTTATCGGCAACGAATGAGGCAAAGTCTCATGGCCATTTCAAGTTTACGTATTTTGACTCCTTTAACTCTGAGGACATAAAATATCTTGGTACTGGGAAAAAGAGCAGACCCAGGGACAGGAAAGAACAAGGGACCCTAGAGGAAGACAAGGGGTCTTTCCCCGCATCTCTGGAGAGCTTTGGTGTCCTTGCAAATTTAAAGCTGGATCCAGGTGGGCTCAGGTTGTTTGTACAGAATGCCCTCTACCCCGGCATTTAGATTTTTTTGGTCCGCCCCCGCCCTGCCCCCCGCCAATCCTCAGCATTTATTTTGATAGGACTCTAGCACAGGGTTTGGCTAAGGACCATGAACTAAAATAAAATCCTAAGCCTCTTGCTGACTGAATGGACCTGCTCTTGGCCAAGGGGATCCCAGAGAAACCTTAAAACTGAGTTCCCAGCCATGGCCGGATGGGAGGTCAGATAAACAGAATGTTTTTTAGTGAAACCATGAATGGTGTGACCATAATGGTGATGAATAAATAGTCCATGTTTCCTCTCCTAACACCACTGAAAAGGCTTTCCACAGTTCAACTCTAGCCAGTTGTTGGAATGGTAGTCCCAGGCAAATACTGCCTGAACTGATTTCCTCTGTGTTTAAAAAGAGAAGACCCCTTTGAACACACAATCAGCTTGTACTGGGCTCTGCTAACGGCACCTTCTCCAGATAGTCATGGAATGGGGCTGGAAAGTCTCTGCGGACAGTGGCTCCTCGGGTGGGAAGTGCGAGAGGGGAAGCTGCTATGATACAGGGGCTCCTTGGGGGCAACTTTGTCTCTCTGAGTGTCTTCCACCTTGGCTGAAAGGGCTGGGAAGCTAGATGTCATGCTCTTCTTGGTGGCTAGATGACTAATCCAGGTACAAGTTTATTAACAAAAGGAAAGGTGGGAAGAATAAAAGTATTCAGGATTTTCTGGGCTTACCCATGTGGCTTACCATGATGAATATTGTCAGGAGGAAGATGCTCATTGACATGATAGAGAAGCTGTCCAGGAACCAGGTGCACCAGATCACTGCATTGGAGACTCCGTGATTTTTCAAGGTCTCCTTCAGTCTCAACTCTTTCTCCAGGACGATGCCTTTTACAGTCATGGAGACAGAGTAGACCCACGCCAGCACCATGAAGATGGGGAAACAGCGGTTCAGGATGATCATAAAACTAAGGGAAGAGGAGAGATGCAGAATAGTAGAGTTCCCCGTACTTGACAGACTGCAGTCTTCAATAAAGGTAGAATAAATGTGTGTTGAATGAATGTGTTAAGAACAAAGCCCAGATGGAGGGAAAGGAAAGCAGAGACATCTCCACTGGGCATTCAATGGGCTGGAATCCTTTAATACATTCCATGTTTGCCCTGAAGCATTACTTTTTCTTTAGAGCAAGATGGTGGCTTTCTGGTTAGCTCAGATGAATGCTATGAAAGTAAAATGTATAAATACAATCAGACCATCTATGTCACACAGTATAGACATTCCCTGTAAGGCCCTGTAAGGAAAAGACTGCAGACCTGACGAAGTGGATGGGATTGAAATAGATAGCTACATGCTGACGCTGAGGTCCCAAAGGGTGGAGCACAAACAAAGGGACCTGGCGGTGGTGAGATCAATAACTGGACTCTCCAAGGGGGTCAGCCAACCCAGCCCTGTCTGCCCTGGAAGGTCAAACCCTAGTTATGCAGGAAGAGGCACAAGATAACTAATCAGTATGGCGCTTTCAGAAACAAATGATCCATCAATAAATTAGTGATCCCATAGTCACTGACTCTGCCAGCCATGTCCAGGTGGAGTAGACCCTGGGATATCCACTGTAGCAAGCAGGATAGATTTGGTATACTGGAATTACTTTTTTGAACTTTACACATATTTTCCCTGTGCTTGATGTGCTAATAAAGCCCTTGGGATTGTTATCTATGGAAAACTGCTGGGTGTTGTCACAGGAAGGGCCCAATTCCAGCGTGGGAGGGTTTCACTCAAGATGGCCCGAGGGAGAGATCATACCTCATAAAGCATGCACTTCTGGGCATGGCCAGCAGGGGACTCTCCCACACTGGATGACTCTGGTCCCTACTGCCCCACACCCACCCCACTTCTCTGCCAGCCACTCCCATTCTGATCCTAAAAGTGGACCTGGGCTTTTGCTCCTGGCTCCATTTCCCATCTCTGCCTATTGTCCAAACCCAAACTAACTGCAGAATAGCCACTGTTATCTCCTTACTCTTCTGGAAAGCTGAGGCTGGAGAACCAACTGGACAGCTGTTAAGAGAGGGTTTCCTGTGTCCATACAGGGTTTTATATTACTATTCCTCCAGCTGGCAATTTGACTCTTCCCTTCCTAGGCTGTGAGTGTTTCTCTCCTCCCTGAACCCCACAGACATATACATGTACACCATGGTGAACTTTCTGGGTTTTCTTTCTTTTTTGTTGTTTTTGCTTTTTTGTTGTTGTTGTTGTTTTGTTTTTGTTTGTTTTTAGGAACTGAATTCCTAAGCCAATTGTAGGTCTGTCCTAGGGGTTTCTGACCCCATCTGCCACAGCAAATGAGCCCTCCCAGCTCCCTCTCCCTCTCTGTCCCTCTCTCTACCACCCCCTAAACTCATGTTCAACAAAACAGTACGCTGCTTGCTTGGCTTGCTATTGGCCAACAGCTGTCCGAGGCTGGGGTGGTCAGGGAGGCAGAGCCTGGGCGCATCCAGCACATTCCTCCACCTTTTCATTAAGCATGCATCATGGGAATGTTAATTAGGGAAGGACCTGCATTATTCTGAGGCTCCTAGGAACCAGACCAACTTGTGATGCAGAGTCCAAATTTGCTGATTTGGCAATCATTGGGCAAACACTCTGACCAGAACCCTTCCACATACCAAACATACTACGTAGTGGGAAATTTACACAGCCTTTGTCACCTCCCCCAAGCTCACTTCCTTGCTTTTATTTTCCCCTTCCCTTTTCCACCTATGACACCAACTCTTCTTTCTCCCTGCTACTGCACTGGCTCATGCTCCCCAGTCTGGCCCCAGTCCCTGGGACTCTCTCCAAAAACATTGAAGCCCCAGGAGTACCCCAGCCCACCCTACCCCACCTAGTGCCCCATTAGCTTGTCAGGGAGCAGGATCGGGAGCCTCGGACTTACGAGTCATCCACGAAGCAGGGGTAAGGCATCTGCTGGAGGTAGATTCCAACCGGAGCCTCAGCCCCAGCCTGACTCCTTGTGATCCCCTGTTCAACCATGTCCTGCAGATAGGCAAAGCCACCCCAGATGTATCGGAAGTCTTCCACAGGATCAGCTCTGGGACCAGAATCCCAGTACCTAAGAAGACACAGGAGCAAGGGACAAAGGATGGGACTCGGAATGGCCACAAGGCGACTCAGAGCTCACTCGCTTCACCTTTCTCCTAAATGTTTCCAAACTGTCCGATTCTGTTTTCTAGTTCACAGTATAATCTCAGTTTTGAATATTAGCCACAATGTGACTCTGTAATTGCTTTCATTCAGGACTCTACATGGACCTTTATAAAATATCTTATTTTCTCTTATTTAATTTGATTTTATTGACTTACAGGCTGAGTCCAGTCTCAATCCCTTACTCTCTACCAAACATAATTTCCCATTGCCTTTGGAGAAACCCAACGAGCCCTGTCTGAAACATCACCTGTCTTTGATCTTATTGGTTTTCTCCACCACATCTATGTCCATCCGGATCTTGTACTTCACGTGGGGTGGCAGGGAGCTGGTCCAGGGATACATGTCAGGGAACACCACACCAGCCCAGAACCTGTTTTCCTCCAGCAGAGACAGAGCTCGATGGGTGAGCTGAATTTCATCATCATAGCTTTCAAACTTATCCAGGATCAAACACTGCAGGTAATCACAAAGGGTGAGAGAGTTTCAGGAGCACCAACCGTAAAGACTCAACTGAGCCAAAAAAGGCAGAGGGCAAGGGCTGCTGTCCCAGGGGATGGGTCAAATGCAAGCAGACCTCTAAACTTAATGTTTGCTTAACTCCAGAGTCTGGTGTTAATTTTTCAACGTGTCTAGATGTAGGGGCAAAAGGGGGCTTGGAAGTGCTGACTTGCTCCTATCCCTGCAGTTAGTGAGGACCACGCTTTCCAGCTGTCCAAGGCTGTCCAAATATGCAAGTCCTCAAAATGACAAAAATACTCACGGCACTCACTCCCCAGCATGGGGAGGTGAGGGAGTGGGGTCACATTGGCTACAGGCTGCTTTGAAGATCAGAAAGCCTGATGATAAAAGAGTTTTAAAGAGAGAGAGAAACATTCCTAGCGTTGAACCTTCCTGGCTCTCTCCAAACACACAGGGTGGCCAGCTGAGGGAGGAACAAGGAGGAAAGAAAATAACAGACGGCCAAAATGATTTAGTCTGAGAAATTCCAATTATGATTTTATGACAAATAATGCCGGTAGAGGAGGAATTTCCCTAAATTGTCTCTTTTCTCCTCCTAGAAGAGGAAAAAAAGCTTTGCCCACAAAAAAGGAAAACTAAGAATTTTTAAAAATTTGAATATGAAGGTTATCCACTTGTATAGATTTGTTAAAGCATTTATATTGTACTTGCATCTGCTTTTTTCCCTTAACCTCTTGCTCCCATAATCACTAAGGGTATTTGCATCGATGCTTCTTTCTTTCTAATGTAACTCACAAGAGGTCAGATGGCCTTGTCTTGATTAATTTGTTCACCAAATACTGAGAGTCTGCAATGTGCCAGAGCCTGCTGGGCTCCACGGACACAAGGAGGAAAGATAAGATCTCTTCCTGAAAGAAACTCAAGACCTAATGAGGGAGAGGACTGGAGTAAACCAACGGTCATAATGTGGAAGGATCAGGTTCTGATGAAAGCAAGGCCAGGCCACTCGGCAGCCCAGTGGAGGGATGCAGGTAAGTCTTCCTGGAGGGTCAGGGAAGGCTGCTTGGAGGAAGAGACTCCTGAGTAGGAGAAGGACAGCAGGAATTAGCTTCGAAAAGGAATGTGGGGGTGGGAAGGGGGAGGTCAACTTGGGCACAGGGAACAGTGTATGGGGTGTCCAGGGACTTGCGGGATAGAGCAGTGGTTCCCATCCGTGGCTGAGCTTTAGAACCACTGGGGGGTTTTAAAGACACCTGCACCGGGCTCCACTCAAACAATTAAATCAGAATCTCAAGAGACAGGGCTGGGGCACCCTGCTTTTTAAAAAGCACCCAGGTAGCTGCAAGGCACAGAGGCAAGCGAGCTAGCTAGGGAGCTAGCATAGGGTGAACAAGGCGAGTGTGAGAGATGAGAGACAAGCCCTAGAGAGAGGGGTGGGACCACACTGTTGCCCTGAGGGACTAGGCAGTGTGACCAAGCAATTGAGGGGCTTTCTGGATGCAGGGCTTTCAGTGCTGAGACCAGGGGAGTTCTGGGCCAACCCTAAAGAACAGTAGGAGCCACTACAGGGCTTTAAGCAGAGGTGTGACATGTGGGATCAGACTATGTTTCCTAAAGATCACTGGTAGGGGACAAAGGAGTAAGGAAGCAGGTAGACTGGGGCACTGTGTACTTCAGACTTTAAGGAACAGATTAATTCCCACAAAGAGCCCAGGAGTTACCTGTAATCCTCATTTCACTGAAGAGGAAACGGAACTCCAGGCGACCCGCCTGAGGTCACACAGATAGAAAGTGACAGCCTGGGTTCCTTCCCTGCTTTCCAGCTACAGGCCCAGAGTTCTTCCTGCCACACCAGGAGCTGCAAGGAGAGCCTGGCCACAGTCTGCACCAAGGCTCACAGTGCCTCGCAAAGCAGGTAGAGCAGCCAGGATTATTTATCCTTACTTTGTAGCCCCGGAAATTTGGGCCCAAGGAGGCTGAGAAATGTTCCCAAGGGGTAGAGTAAATATCAAATCCCAGTTTGTTGGGTTACATAGCTATCACCAGGAGAAATAAAGAAATGAGAAAGGTGGCAGATTGCAAAGACCTGATCAGAGAACCAGGTTCTGCTGCACTGGGAAGAAGCAGGCAGCCCAACTCACTCACCGAAAACTCCCCAATCCCTCACTGAATCCCGCCGCCGCCCCCGGTGTCAGAGCCCAATCCAGAAGCCTCTGATTATCGAGGGGTTGTATTTGAACAACAAGGTGTTGCAAACCCACCCTCTTTGGGTCTCCCCAACTAAACTGTCCCACCTCAGGCTCCATGCCCTGGGAGCGGGCCCCATGCAATGTTCTCAGTCTTGTTGATACAAAGAAAGACAACAAAGGAAACCGTTAGCTTTCTAGCTGACATGGGCAGAGGAACACAGGTACATGAAAAAAATCTAGAGGGCCAAGGCTTAAGTGACACCATACTAAAGAGATAATTATTTTAAAAGGAAATGGAATTAGTATTTCTTTAACAAATACCAATAAGTATAGTCATATATCAAAGAGTTAAGGGAAATGGAGAACTTTCTTTAATTAGCTATTCTCTCACAAACAGGCATTGCCCAGCCTAATACTGGCCAGTCCTTAAATAAGATGAAGTACTTAAGTAGGTCATGCCCCAAAGGTTCTCAATACATGTACGTTTTTTTCTGAAAAGACATAATGTAAGTTTTGCTATTTTATAAATAGTTTGTGTGTGGTGGCCGGGAGTGGAGGTGGGGATATAATATGTAGACTCTCACTACAGTCCCAGCCCAAGGGCCTGGCACCCAGTGTTTGTATTTAACCCAATAACATTGCTATGGTGACAGAGATTGACAGTCTGCCGCTTGGCAAGGAGGCTTCCGAGCTGAACTGCTGGAGTACATTAAAAAATACACATTGAAGTTTGTTTTAGGGAGACATTGATGTTCTACAAAAATGAGTAATAAAGTAATTTCATGTAATCAGTTTGTCAAGTGTAGAAATGCATATATATTAGGGTGGTGCAAAAGTAACTGTGGTTTTAGCATTTTTGAAATTTACTGTTTGATACTGGAATACATTCTTAAATGTGGTTATGTTATACATCATTTTAATGTGCATTTCTTGCTTTATGTTTTTTGCTAATGACTTATTACTTGCTGTTTATTTTATATTTATTTTAGACTATGGAAATGATGTTAGACAAAAAGTAAATTTGAGCGATTTTCTTATTTGAGTTCAAAATGAGTCGTACAGCAGCGGAGACAACTCGCAACATCAACAACGCATTTGGCCCAGGAACTGCTATCGAACAGTCAGTGGTGGTTCAAGAAGTTTTGCAAAGGAGACGAGAGCCTTGAAGATGAGGAGTGCAGAGACCGGCCATTGAAAGTTGACAAAGACCAACAGAGAGCAATCATCGAAGCTGATCCTCTCACAACTGCATGAAAAGCTGCCGAAGAACTCAACAGCTACCATCTATGGTTGCTCAGCATTTGAGCAAATTGGAAAGGAGAAAAAGCTCATAAGCGGGTGCTTCATGAGCTGACCGAAAATCAAAAAATCATCGTTTTGAAGTGTTGTCTTCTCTTCTTACATGCAACAAAAAACCATTTCTGGATCAGACTGTGACATGTGACGAAAAGTCAATCTTATACAACAACTGGCCGTGACCAGCTCAGTGGCTGGACCAAGAAGAAGCTCCAAAGTGCTTCCCAAAGCCAACTTGCATTAAGAAAAGGTCATGGTCGCTGTTTGGTGGTCTGTTGCCAGTCTGATCCACTATAGCTTCCTGAATCCTGGCGAAACCATTACATCTGAGAAGTATGCTTAGCAAATCGATGAGATGCACTGAAAACTGCAACGCCTGCAGCCGGCATTGGTCAACAGAAAGGGCCCAATTCTCCTCCACAACAACGCCCGACCACACGTCACACAACCGATGCTTCAAAAGTTGAACCAATTGGGCTACAAAGTTTTGCCCCATCTGCCATATTCACCTGACCTCTGGCCAAGCGACTACCACTTCTTTAAGTATCTACCACTTCTTCAAGCATCTCAACAACTTTTTGCAGGGAAAACGTTTCCACAACCAGCAGGATGGGGAAAATGCTTTTTAAGAGTTTGTTGAATCTGAAAGCATGGATTTTTATGCTACAGGAATAAACAAACTTATTTCTCATTGGCAAAAAATGTGTTGATTGTAATGGTTCCTATTTTGATTAATAAGAATGTGTTTGAGCATAGTTATAATGATTTAAAATCCATGGTCCGAAACCACAATTACTTTTGTACCAACCTAATAGAATTTTCTAACTGGCAATTAGAGTGAATCTGAAATTCAATTTCTAAAATGAAAATCAATATTATTTGAGGGGATGAAATGTCTTCTTTGCACTTTCTGTCATGACACATACATAAAATGTTCTCCCAATTCACTCAGAGCCACAGGGCATTTGGATAGAGTCTTAGAGGTCTTGTGGTCTGATGTCCTTGCTTTGCTGGTGAAGAAACTGGGATCCGAGGAGCAAAGGGCCTTGCCCAAGGTCAGTATAGGTCAGAAGCAAGCTCTGCATCCATGTCTTCAGTGCAGAGCCTGCAGTGTGGTGCTGTTCTCCACCCTCTACCCTGAGAGAAAGCCACGCTCCAACCACAAAGTTGGGCACGATATTCCTGAACGAGGAGATCTCTTGCCCTAGAGCAGCACTCTCCAGTAGAGCTTTCTGCAAGGACGGAATTAATTTACATTTAAATAGCCACATGGGGCTGCTGGTTATTGTATTGGTCAGCACAGCTCTAGAGACAGTAAGTTCCTTGAGGTCAGGGCCACGTCTTATTCATTGTGGCCTCTGAAATAGTAATTTCTCATGATGGAGCTTCAATACTGAGTTGAATTGCTTTGTGTGTTTTGAACATAACCCTGTCCACCCCACAGTCACATGATGAACTAGGAGAAATTCGTAAACAGTGAATTTTTGCTATGATGCTAACAAGTGCATAACTCTTAAAACACAAAAGCTAGTAAAAACAAATACATTTCAATAATGTGGCTTTCAGAGCTATGTAGCCCACTCCCTTTGAACTCTCCTTTCATGTCTTTTGAGGAAGACATGTGGGAATAAGTGGCTGATATTTGCAGTGACGTTATTGACTCCTGTGATGACGTGGGCTCCATCCTGGCTGGTTTACCAGGCAGCTGAGTCATAGTCATGTTTCCTGAAGCGTCCCCCTAGATTGGTACCCTGATAGTCTCCAGGAAAAAAAATACTTAAAAGGTTCTCAAACACTCATTTCTACCCTGAAACATCTGACCCATTTTCAAAGTTGCTTTGTCTTCCTCTTCTTGAAAAGTGGTGTAGTGCAGTGTTTAAGAGTCCAACAGATCTGAATGCCATTCCCACTCGCTGTTTCCCGATTTTATGGTTTCTGTTTCCCTACCTGTAAAATTGAGATAGGCCTTACCCCATAGGTTTGTTCTGGGGATCACACGAGATGGCGTTTGCAGAGGGCTTAACAAGTGTCTCACTATAAGAATAAAAGCTGATGCTGACTGAAGACTTACTATGTGGCCAAAACTGGTCCAAGGATTTTACTCATATTAACTCATTTCATCCTCACAACAACCTTATGAGGTCAGTTACTATTGTCACTCCAAGTTCATGTATGAGGCACAAGGTAAACCTCCTCTGGATAGAGTCTGTGTTTTTAACCACTATAGTACACTAGATGGTCTCAAATAATGAGGACTCAATAAATACCATTTTTATTACTGTTTTTGCAAAATATCTTGAAAGTCAAGTGACTTTTAAGCCCCTGCCAGTTTACCTTTCATACATGACAGCTGTTTATCAGGGGAGGAAGGGACTTATTTTCTTTAAATAATATATCTGGGAACACACTCCATCCTGAGCTGATCCACAGCACCTTATCTGGTAGGACAATGCTATGGACAGAAGCCAAAGCCCGTGTCCCACCTGGGCAATAGCAGGTGGGGGTGGGTCCTAATCCACTGGTGTTCATTAGCTGTTCATTGGCCATTAGGTGAAAGTCAGACAACTTTGCCTGGAGAAAGGTCTTATAAAGCTAATCCAGAATGTCATCCTCACCAAATTTCTCTGAGGTCAAGGCAGAACAATTGTGGAAGCTGCTTTGGATATGAGTCAGAAGTCCTGGGTCATCCTCTGGGGTATGACTCATGACATAGCCTTGCATTCTCATGGGGAAGCCACCTGCCTCACAGCAAGTGACCTCATTCCCTATTGATACTTGCTCTGACTGCTGAAGTTAAAATCTTGGCCAATTCACATGTATATTAGTGCAAGTGTATGCATGAGTATGTTTAGGAGACAGAGATGAATAAGTAAACCCTCAGTGGAAGTTCTTCATTTTGATATATTTGATCTGGCCTGATTAGCTTGTAAGTTAGAACATAGCAGGTTCTAATGAGGCTGAAACCATGGAATCTATCTGTAAAAGCTATCTGGTTCTATGCAAGGAGAAACTGTGCAATCCCAGATGTTAGGGAAGAAAGTAGGTAGACAAGAACTGGCCAGTGTAAGAGATGCAACACAAACCTAGCACCACTTTTGGGAGAAGAATTCAAAGGACATATTCACTGAGTAAATAGACAGTGTCTTATGGCTTCAGAGGCAGATTCTGGGCAAAGGTTGCAGCCAGAGTTTAGAATCTCAGTGAGAACCATTCTAATGCCCTATAACAGCCAAGGGCAATAAGGAAAGAAAGAGGTTTCTTCCTTTCCTTCAGTTGTCAACTGCTGTAGCCAAAGCCAGGTGGCAGGATCACCACCATTTGAAGTCCATGCGAGTCCTACAGCTCTTTGTTGGTTGTTTTGCTGGCACTCACCAGGAAGCAGAGTTCACCCTGGCGGAAGAGGTTCGAGCTGTCCAGAGCAGGCAGCTGTGTTCAAGACCTCTGGAGAATGCAGTCATTTGTTTACACAGCTAAATCAAACACCACCTTGGGAGGACAAGCCGCAGTAGCAGCAGGCTTCCTTTTTCAACTGTGACCTCTCTGTCTCTAATTCAAACACATTAAGTAATAGATACATTAAATTATCTGTCAGGTGGGAAACAATGTCTAGCGGAGGCAAAGAAAGAAAGAAAATCTCTCTTTCTATTTGAACTTGATCATCAAAGTGCGCTGTGCTGGCGCTGCGGCATAAGCCGCCATATTTTGCCCGATATACCCGGGACATGCTGCACCCTGAGAGATGTTGGCTCTATAATCCTGCCTCTCACATCTTTAACTCCTGAGCTCAAGCTGAGAACAAAGCGGCTGGTGAATGCCAACGGAGGGCTCAAGTGGCCCTGCTGGTGTCAATGCAGACACCTGGGGTTCTTTTTCAAAAATGCCAGTGGATGTGGGCAAACATCCCAGAATGAATTTCCTGGCAGATCTAAACAGTAACATTCAAGATTTATTTCCCCCTACATGGAAAAAGCCACAGGATAAAATAGCTTTGGGTTATTTGACTTGGTTGGGATGGTGAATTAAAGGCCAAAGGTACCACAATAAATTTTATTTTGTATACTAGGCACCTCGAACCGACATCTGAAACGTTCACCCACAGAGTGTGAGGAAACACACCACGGCTGGGAAACAAAGGGACAGGAAATGCACAGTTGTTAAAAAATGTTTGTTTCTAAAATAAATTAAATGCAATAGTGACACAAGTTGGAACACAAAGACTCACACTGACGCAAACACCAAGTAATGCTTGCTGTCTAGTGGGGCCCAAAGGTAAACCACATATGCGGGTTCCCGCAATCACCTGGCTGACAAGTGCAGGGCACTTTTGCACTCAAAGAACCTTGTTGAATCATTCCAACAACTAAGGGAGCTGGGTGCTACTATATTCAAAATACATAATAAAACAGAGACCAGGTAAAACACTGACCAATCTGACCACATTCCGGTCATAAACACCTGAATCAGCCACACCTGTGAATGTCACCTGAACTGCAGGCTAACTTACGATCCTCATTTTTTCAGGCTGTGAAACAGCAATGTTGCTCCCAATCATAAAGCCCCTAAATAGGTGCTAGGGATGACGTCCTGTCACCCACAGGATGAAGCTTTCATAGGCCATGCTGGCTGACTCCAGACACTATGGCTTCTCCCGGTGTTGCAGCGACCCTTTGCTGTGCTCTTCCTTCTGCCTGAAAGTTGTCTTTCTGCCTTGCTTAGCAAGCAAATTCAAACTTTAAGGCCCCGGGCAGCATTTATGGGCGTCTACTTTATGCCACTGTGCTCTACTCAGGTAGGTTAGGAAGTCAAAAAGATAAGACAATTTCAGCCTTTGAGGGTTTCAGGCTATGAAGGTGGGGAGGCGTATGAACGAATAGTGATCAAGGGCTTCGATGGATGGAATGGCGCTTAGAAGAAGGCCTGAAACACAGGACCTGAGTCCTGAGGCGTGCATGTGGCTGCTGACCAGGAAGCCGAGGGCAGCAAGGAGGAAAAGGCTCAGCCTTACATGGCAGGAGGCCTGGGAAGTTCCATAAAACAGGGAAGAGTCACTAAGGAAGGCCTTCCCCTTTACGGCCATGAGAGTCACAGCAGAGCTGGAGGCAACCAGACAGCGCAGGCCTCTGCAGAGGCCCTACGTGAAGAGGGAGAAGAAGTGGGCATTTTGGAGAGAATTCGGAGGAAGAATTGGCAATACTTGGAGGCTCTGTGACATTTTGAATTTGTATTTGTGCATCTTGTTTCTACCCCATCAGATCGAATTATGTTCTACCAGTCCTTTGCAATACCACTACCGTGGTGCTATTTAATGACTTGCTTATCTCTCTCAATAGAATGTGAGCTTCCAGGGGGTCGGGGATTCACAGCACTTATTCAGATGTAGGTAGTTCAATACATGCAAATGTACTAATGACTGAATGAATTCCAATCTTTTTGGTTGACTACTATAATCCGGTTATTTTCAAATAGAAAAGACCCAATCATAAAAGTGCTTATTATCTTATATATTACAAAATAATTGTTTCTCTCATTGGACTCATTATATAATTTATCCAAACAATACTTGCTGAGCACCCTATTAATGTACCCTGCATATTACAGGGGAAAGAATTTCCTCATCAGAGCCAGACAGATCTGGATTGGAATTCTGGGTCCCCTATTTACCTGTTGTGGTACGTTAGGCAGTCAACCTCTTCCAGGCTCTTTTAAAATTCTATAAAATGACACCAACCATGCCTACCAGGCAGGTAGGTAGGAGTGTTGCCTGAGATGACATGTGAATGTGGTCAACATGTGGCTGGCTTATAGCAGGTTTGGTATAAGTTCCTCCCCCCACCCACGAGTCCATTAACCCCCACCTGCATTTTCCTTCCTCAGCCCAGTTCTATGTTTCTGAGAGACTGAAGAGGTCTACAACAAGGTCATTGTAAGTTGCTTATGATCAAGTTCATGGCCCTTGAAACAATATTGCTCTCATGGCACAGGCTTCTGTGTTCTTCCTAATTCTCCCTCGATTTCTTACTAGCCTCCCAATGAGTATCTGGAGTCAATAAGTTAACAGAAGAAAGAAAGCAATAGGACAGACAATTTGCAAATTCTATACATCTGACTCGAAAGTACATTACATGATCAGCATCCTAATCCTATTTTTTTTCTTAGGCTAGCCTGAAAAATATATTCCCTCAGTACATTCTGGTTGGGCAATGGTGGCATGCGGCCAGGAGCATGAAAGGTACAGAGGAAAAATAGTCCAAAAAATCCAGCCACTGATAATTCATCAATAAGATAATCACCATGTAGATAATAAAGTTATGCGCATATATTCATTGTGGACAGCAGAGGAAAAAAAACAGTTAATAAAGACACATTTTTTTTCAAGCCTTAGAGAAAGGTGGTTGTTACTGGTTAAAGTACAATTTTATGCCTTGACCAGCGGTATTTTTATACTAAAGTTTGGCTGAATTCAGCTTCCCAATGTGAAATTCAAGACCTGAAATTCAAATATACTATAAAATTAAAATATACTGTGAGCTCTAGATATATCATTTGTGCCAGGCCTAACCTTTTTCTAAACAAAGAAATCCAAGGGGAAAGGTGTATATGTTTGTTTTAACTAAAGGGTAATCAGAGGAATACTTTATTAATTTTTCTAATTGTGCTTCTCTCCAGAAGCAAAATATATGTGAATAAAGACACATACATTAATATATATGTGTCTTATTATATGCGTAATATAAATGTATACGCATAGCAGTTTAAGACAGTTATCTCCATGAGGACTCATTTGCTCTCACTCTCCTTGGATTTGGAGGAGAGGGTGATCAGAAATCAGTCTCTCCCATGTGAGTTGTGAGGCTCCCAAAATGTCACCATTGTCCCTTTTCTGAGTCCACTGCCCACCTTTTTTCTAACCAGGGGATCTATCTGCCCCCTCACCCCCGCTAAGGGTAGGGGTAGCAGAGGAAAAAGAGAACGTAGTTTGGGATGAATGAGATTATAGAAGCCCTTATTGAGGAGGTGGTCTGAGGATGAGATAAGTTCCAGAGCCACGGGGCCATCGTCTATGAAAGTGCCAGAATGGTGCCAGAGCCACCCTCCTGGGCCTCTAGGAGCAGTGCCACACTTCTTGATCCTACGCCAATTCACCAAGCCTGATATGAAGAGCAGCTTTACAGTCCCTGGATAATGTTTACACAAGGTTTTTGAATCCGAGAAAAAGGAACACTTCCCAGTCGGCCCATGGTTTTTCGGGGTGGACATCCACGCGGTTCATAGCAACAGCTGCCACGTACTGAATGTCCACCATGAGTCCAGCACTCTCATTTCATCACAGCCGCCCAGGGAGGAGGGCACTGCCACCCCCACCTGGCAGATGAGGAGCCACGTCTGGCTAACAAAAATGTTGTGGATGTGCTAAATGCTCTGCCACTTGACTCATTTTGTCCTCAGCAACAACCCCAACCCTAGGTCCATTGTACCATTATTTGGATTTTTACAGATAAAAAAATAGAGGCTTGAAGGGGGAAAATGACTTTCTGATAGTGACAGAGCTGATAAGAAGCAGAGATCTTGGTCCATTTGTCCTCACAGGACAGGTGAGAAGGTCCCATAAGCAGTAGCCTAAGTCGGTGCATACAAGTGACCAGCCAGGCAGATTCAGGGGAATGGGACACCCTCCAGGTTGCCTCCCCCATAAGCAGGAAGGAAAGGGTTTTAGCCCTTCTAGTAATTGAATCTACTGAATCACTCCCATTTCCTATAATGACAAAAGACTTAAAGGTTTGCTCTCAGTTCTCAGAGTTTCTATTATTCTTCAATATCACAATCGAGTTCCACATTGACCTGGGTAGACATAATTTTCATATTAAAGAATGTTTTTGCTTAATTGTCCTTAAATGATTTTTTTGGGCTAGGCAGGGAAGCAAGCATGGACCCTGGCCAAGGAGGGAATTTTCAAACCTTTAGTACAAGTCCTATTATTGAGAAAGGGAGCCCCAGGCCACCTTACATGCTTGCTTTCCTGTCCTGGAGAGAGCTCTAGAGCCATCAGCAAAGGTTTTCTTGCCCTGTCTGCTACTGAGCGAGCCTCAGGGTGGGGGTTGGGGGGATTTTCAAGACTCCTCCAGCCTTCCCAAAACACAAGAACAAAAGCAGAAAAATCCAGGACGAATTGCAGTGATTTGCTTCTTCCTCACTGCACATTTCCTTCCTGCCATCTCCTCCTGTCAGTTCCTTACTCCCCTGCCCCCAAGGGCAGGAAGCTCAGAAACCCACCATCATACCCGCTGGGCTTCTGCCACATGAAAACCCCTCTTAGGAATCCCTATGCCACGGTGGCCTTTGCTTCGAGACCCTCAGAAGTCGGGGGCTGAGGCGGGATGTGGTCAGCAGCTTCACGATCCCAGAGGAGGAGGCTGGGCCTGATTTACAAGAGGCACTAATGCCATTCCTCCTCCTAAGCAATATTTTTTTGTGTGTGTTCTGTTTAAAACTTAATATTTATTAAGCACTTATTATATGTCAGTGTTTTGCATATATTAGCTCATTTACCTCTCATAACAAGGCTATTAGGTAACTACTATTAATTTCCTCATTTTACAGATGTAGAAACTGAGGCACAAATAGTAGGGATTTAAACCCAGGTAGTCTGGGTCCGGAGACCAAATTCATAATCATTTAAGCAATGAATGTATATTAAGTATATGTTGGGTGTCTGGTGCTGCATTAAACACAAGCTACATGGGAAATATAATCCTTCAAGAAAAAAAGACATTTATGTCATGATACAAATGTCAAGTCGAACAAAGGACAAGAGTATTATTCTTTACCTCACAAAACATTGTGAAAGCCACTGAACTCAATTCTGCAGGAATAAAGGACTAAAGCCCCTCTCCTCCAACTACACACCCTGCACGGGGCTGCCTACGTTGTAAGCACACTGGATAGGTGATGGCCTGGCCAGGGATATGTGCTCGGCAGGTAGAGGCCCCATGAGAGGAGGGTGATGTCAAGTGAGTAATTGTACAAGGGAATTCCAAGACCCCATAAATCTAATAGGTCTGTAAACATACAGATCACTAGGCCTCGTCCCTGGAAATTCTGAGTCAGCCCATCTGGGTTGATGTCCAGGAATCTGTTTTGTAGAAAGCACTCAAGGTCAGGCATGGTGGCTCACACCTGTAATCTCAGCACTCTAGGAGGCCGAGGTAGGTGGATCGCTTGTTTGAGACCTGCCTGAGCAAGAGCGAGACTGCATCTCTACTAAAAATAGAAAAAATTAGCCGGGCATGGTGGCATGCGCCTGTAGTCCCAGCTATTCAGGAGGCTGAGGCAGGAGGATCGCTTGAGCCCAGGAGTTTGAGGTTACTGTGAGCTAGGCTGAGGCCGTGGCACTCTAGCCTGGACAACAGAGTGACACTCTGTCTCAAAAAAAAAAAAAAAAAAAAACCACTCAAGGTCATCGAAGGTCATTCTTGTCTTTGGACAAGCTGGGAATTACCTGAACTTTGGTGCTGCTGCTTCTGAAAGGCCACCTGGGGAGCCTGTGCTGCCACTTCCAGTGTTCCAGAGAGGGAAGGTCACATACTCTGGGGAAATTCTGGTGGTGCCAGGGCAGCAGGGTGTCCTCGAGAGTGCCTGGTGCAGGGAGAGCCAGGCTTTTCCTCACTAGGTAATTATCCTCAGGACCCCATGAGTCTGGGATAGGAGCATTCTCAGTTTAACTCTCTCCTATTGCTCACAGCACCTTCTATCTTCTAATGGTTCTAGATGACTTGAGGCCCAGACCTGGCCCACAGGTGAGTGTGATTGGCCCTTACACAGAAATATTCCCTGGGGGTATGGGGTGAAGAATTTGAAAATGACTAAGACATGCTCCCTGAGGCTGAGTCACTCCAGTCTGGCAGTTCAGCCAGGGATGGACACATCACCACCTAACTCTAATCTAACTAGCACAGGGGTCTAGGAGAGGTGTGGAGAGAGGGCCAGGGAACATGGAGGAGTGAATGACTAAACCTGTGTAGAAGCAGAAGCGACACTTGAGAGCCGAGTCTCAAACAGAATGAGTAGAAGCTCAACGGATGGGAAAAGGGACAGTCATTTCAGGCTCTGGCGGACAAACACTTTTCTACCTTGCCTTTCTTCTTTTAGAAACACCCTCCCCCACTTCACAGTAATCCTGCTCATAGGAATGCCCCCCATGGCGGGCAGATGGCCCTGGCCTCCCCAGCAGAGCACACGATCTCCTGAGAGGCTCAGGGAGGGATGCAGGGGCCAGGCCCAGGGGTGAACTCTCTGGGAGTATTGCTTCTGCTGTGGGAAAGCCACTCCCTCTTTCTGCAGAATTTTTGGTGTACAGAGGACCACTGGGGCTGTGAGCAGCTGAGGCACCACCAACGGAGAGGGCCTGACCAAGGACGCAGCTGGGCAGGGGCAAGCTGAGGCATGAGATGGAGGACATGGGGTCTCACAGTGGCACTCAGCTCCTAGACCCCCTGAACTTCAAGCTTATGTCAGCCATGAATTCTCTTTTTGTTCAAGCAAAAAAGCTTGTGACCAAAAGAGTTCTAATAAATGGGCAAAGAAAATGGCATTTGCAGAGCGTGGAACCCTGGGAGTGACGGAATGCCTGAGGGTGTGAGAGGGCCAATGTAGCAGAGCCAGGCTGTGCAGCCAGCTCTGGGCAGGCGGGGTGGGGCAGACTCGTGTTCTTTGGGGATTGAGTCATTAAGATTGTAAATGGAAGAGCAATGCAAGCAGATATGTGACTGGAATGGAACTCTGGTGTCAGCGTGGAGGAATGCCTGGGCCAACAGAGGCTGGACCTGGAGTCCAGGCAGGAAGCCCCCAGAAAAGGCTAGCACAGAGATGACAAAGCCTCTAGTCCTCAGAGAGCCTGGAAAGCAAGAGGCAGAGTTGAGAGGTATTTCAGAGGTAGAGGAGTCAGAGCTCCGTGAGGGAGCTCAGAAGCGCAGGCTCTGGATTCAGGCACACCCAGGTCTGGATTCTGCTCGCTATTCCTAACAGCTGTGACACGGAATCTTATTTACCTTCTTAAGCCTCACCTTCTGCACCTGTAAATTGGCAGTGATAACAGTGCACATTTCAGAGTTGTGAGGATTGAAGACAGCCGATGTATGTAAAAGCACTTAGCACAGCGTTTGGCACAAAGTAACACTCAATAAATGATTGTTTTGTGGAGGGTGAAGAAAAAAGAAAATTAAGGATGACCCTAAAATCCCTAGCTTGAGAATTTGGGCAAATGCTGATGACATTAATCAGGATAGAAATGCAGGAGGAGGATAGGTTTTATGGGGAGGGAGAACATAAATTTGATTTTTGGACATGTTGAGTCTGATGTGCTTGCAGAACCTGGGAGCAGAGTGCCCAGCAAGCAGTGGGACCTTGGAACTCAAGGTTTGGGGGACACGCACTGGCCACAGGTCATCACTGAAGCAATGGCAGACAGGAGATGGTCAAAGACAGACATGGATGCTTTCAGGACTACAAGGGAGGAGGATGTGGAGAGGGAACCACTTTAATCGTGGTAAGTTGTTAGAGGACAGGATCTGTTCAGGGCTATGGGAATTTTTGTTTCTTCAGTGGAGAAAATGAAAGCTTAAACCCAAGACCACTTGACTTGCTAAGGGTTCTCTGGCCCCACCCATGGGGCTGTCTTCAAGGGGTCCACTGTGGCCTTCAGGTGGCTTTCTGCCTCTTACCTCCAGGTATTGATTAACCAGGCGCAGGGTGCGATCTGTGATGTTAAATATGTTCCTCCAGTCGAAGTTGGCCATGTCGTCATCCCTGCTCTCTGGAGAACCCGTATAGAGGAAGTTTAGAATAGCTTCAGCAGTGATACCTTCTTCACCAAGCTCCCTGGTCAAAAAGGCTTTTACTGCTGGGTTCGCCAGCGTGTCCTTGGGAAGAAGAAATACAGTCACAGATTAGAAATTCCACAGGATCTTTGGTTTTGTTCTTAGCCCATTTTTATTTTTAATGGTTAAGGATAGAGACTCTTCCTAAAAAGCTAGTGGGTTTTCTTCCACTATAAGGCAGACCTATCTATATCCCATTTTCCCCAATAGAGGGAAGATGTATATGGGGCCGGGGAGTGGGAGGAAGGCCATGAAAATGATATATAATAAGCTTTCTTTTTCTTATGGACTTTTTGGTTCTCTTTTGATCATTCTTGCTATATAGGACTCTTGTCTTAGCTTTGTGAAGCTGGAAATGAGACCTTCAACCGTCTTTGCAGTTACAGGGCTGGCCCCTTGGGGAGATGCCTGGTTGAATCTGAGGCCCTCAAGTTAATTCATAAAAACAAGAAACTCCAGGAAGCCACTGGTCTTGTAGCAGTTTTTAGATTTTCCCCCTAAAATTCAAGAAACATATTTTCTATCCAAAGTCAGTGTCTCCACTTGGTGACAGCGTCTGGAACTAGGACCTCTGGGCTCAGCTTGTTGTATTTTTATCTAACTCCAGTGGCGATTAGCTTTTTTGTGGGAAAAGGAAACAAATGGAACTTTCCCGGCCCTTTTCCTCCCCTCCCCTCCCCATTCATCCTCTAACCCATCCGTACTCTGATCATGGTCATCTGTGTGCTCTTATCAAAGAAGTACCAGATTTGGGGCCCCACTTCTTCCCAGGCTTTGAGCAACTTCCTAACACGCTCCAGTTCTTCAAAAGTTGAGTTGGCCTAAAACCAGAGAGAGATAGACACAGAGACAAGAACAGAGAGAAAGAAGTGAGAGAGAACCTTTGGTTGTATCTTTCCTGCCCTGATCCCTTAATGTTAGGGAAAAGTTTTTCAAGGAAGTGTTTTTATTGTCTCAGTCTCACCAACATTTCCCAGAACAGTCTGCCATTTCCCAACCTCCTGGATGGACGAAACCTAATTTCTTAGCATCTCAGAGTACATGTAATATTGATGATGTTATTGTTTCAGAACCTCATTAAAGTTAGATTTGAACTCCCTATGAACAAATACTCTTCCTCCCTCCCTCCCTATCTTTGTCTGTTCCGGGTAGCCAGGATTCAGAGAATTGTGAACCCCTCCATTAGGGATATAACTCAAGCAGTGGGAAAGAAAACCTCATTGTCGGCTGCAGTGGAGAGGGAGGGCCAGGCAGGGGCACTGGAGCAAAGCATTCCAATGATGACTGCGGATGGGGGAGGAAACCCTAGAGCCCACTTAGCAAAAACAACATGAGACTTGCTGCCAGGAGGGCACATTAAAAAATACACATGCACACACACAAACATTCTTCCGGGAGGTCCAAGGTCCAAGGGGCAAGACCAGCTGGGATCTTACATTCTTCAGTATCCTTCGGGCTGCGGGCGAATCGGGAGTGAAGAGGATTTTTCCCATCAACAAAGGCTTTGCTGCCCTCCAGGCTATTTTGGTTAAAGGGCTTGACTCCAGGCTCTGGATCAATGCGTTACAAAAGGACGCTGCCAGGAGAGAAGACACAGATTTTATAGAAACTCCCTGTTGCTCATAACTAAACATAGTCATTAGTGTATCCACATCACATGTCTCATTCAACTCCATGCTGGAGGATTTGACGAATAACCTAAATTAATAGGCTGTACCCCACCAATAACAATCTCATCATTGGTAACAAAATGCCACAGTGCCTCTCAATAATGGCCTCATCAGAGAAACAAAGGATGAGGCTTGCCCTGTGGCTTATTGTGCTTTAGAAGAAGGCTGAGAAGCCTGCCTCTGATTACTGCAAGGAACAGAGGCCATTCTCAGATGAAAGGGACTGAGAGCCGCGCCCACCCGCCCCAGGAATCTCAGTTTGAGCCTCAATAATTTCCCTTCAATTAGCTGCTTAACTTCTTTGCTGTGCCCAGCTATCTTAGGGCCCAACTACTTTTGGTGTGTCCCGTGTTGCCTCTTTTCAATTTTTAACTAGAGGGTCACCCAGTTGCATTTCTTCCCCATCCCATCCTCCTTTACCCCAGGAGCCCCCCAAAATAGTGAAAGGTAGGGAAGATTACCTGACAGGGCCTTGCCATTTGGAATGTAATTCAGTACCACACACACAGGTTTTCATTGCACAGTTTTTGTAAAAACATCCCACCGCTGTGTTTACTTGCCAGTGCCCTTCTGACCTGAACTTCGCCTGCAACTCTGGGTTGCTTCCTCATTTATCATGCTTCTCTTCCTCTAGGATTTAACCCTAGTTCAATTACATCAGTGGGAAATGTCCCCTCTGTTCCCTTTCCAAGTAGGCCTCAGATGTTTCCATGGCTCATGTCCAGAATTCCGTATGAGCACTGCCCTGTTTCTACAAGGGGAAATGGACTTTCTGGGAGAAATTTCTTTGCCCAAGGCCACTCAATAAGACCAAGGATTGGTTTCACCCAAAAGTGTTAAACCATTAGCTTAACCAACATCACAGGCCAATTTGCAGGCGGGATTCAGAAAACTTACTTGTTCTTTTGTCATAAGAATAGACAGGATCCTTCCTTGTGGCGTCAATCCCCAGGAAGGCCTTGTAGTTATTGTCTTCATACCAGTTGAAGGAGAACACCCGAGAGCCACCTCCCTCTGGGTACCCACACAGGAGGTCCGACAGGATGCCCATCAGCTGAATAAAGGTCTCTGGGCCGCCATCCTGTGTGAGGGGTCTGGTCGCCCACAGCAAGTCTTGAACACTCGGCCGGTGGATAAACTAGGCAAGGCAAACGCTTCGGGTTATTTTAAGGCAGCCAAGAATCATAATCTACTGTGAAGACAAAGCTCCAACGTTTGGGGAGGCTTCCACATATATGTTTGACCTCAACATTTAAAAGAAAACAGTCATGTTCTCAGCAATCGTTAATTTAGCTGTGAAAAACAAAAAACCAAAACCTATTGCCATCTACTCAGAAACTAGAAGAAAACTAGGATGAGCCTTAAACAAAATTAAAGAGTCAACCGCAAAGCATTTTCATATCGCCGCTCTTCTAGTTCCCTTTATGGGATTTCCTTGGATATGTGTCCTCAGGGAAATGCAGAATATTTTACTGCAAACCAGTTCTGTGACCCCACCAAGATGGGGGATACTGGAAAAAAATTGGGAAATGAAAGGGGAATGGCTCTGTTCTAGAAAGGAATGGTCAAAATATATTTCTTTGGCCAAATAGTTTAAAATTTAATTTCTTATATTTGGAAAATTATCTTCTTATTAGCTTAATTTTACCAAATGTGACTTCTGCCATTTCCCTGAAATGTGTGGTTTATGGTTTCCCCATGTGCATGTGTGTGTGTGTGTGTGTGTGTGTGTGTGTGTGTGTGTATGTTTTAAAATTCTAGCAAATATAGAACAGATGAGGTCTCCATTCTTGGAAAAATATGCTTTAAGTTCTGTGCCAACCAAGAAGAGGCTGGTGGCCTTATCCTGTCCATGTGGGTACCCACGCCGCTCACTGGCCTCGTCCTTTCAAGGCAGATCTGTAATGCTGAGAACTGAGGTGAGGGCTGCCAGAGTTGCCAGCATCTTGGCTCCTATAATGACATTTGGCTTTGCTTTAGGGGAAAATGCAAAATAAAAATAAGACTGCTTTTATTCCCAAAACACACCTTATTACTCACTTTCGAAAGCACTTGAGAATTTATAAAACCATTAGGATTCAATCAGGTGAGACTGAAAACAGTTCTCCCACCGCGATAAGCGATGTTTACCTGTCATCCCTCTCTTTGTCCACATGCCAACACTTGCCCTCTGAAACTGACGAGCACCAGGTAGAATCCACACAATGAGTCATGCCTTATAATCACAGTCTACGCTTCAATAAAAAAGTCAGAATCTCAAATTGCTTCAACAACAGTGAGTCTTATGACAGTCTTGTAAGGGGTTATTACCATTATTATGTTGCTCATTTACTCAAAGCACTCGGAGATGAAGGGGGCTGTTCCAGGGTCAAATGGTCTAATATCAATTAATATAAACTGGGCCATCTGCTTCGACGTAATTCACAAATGATTAGACTTGCTATCTAGTCAGGCAAGAAACCTTCTGGAACTCCCACTCAGAACTAAGAGTGTTGATATACTTCGGAGATTTTTCTACATTCTCTATCAACTTCAACCCTATTATACTGATATGAATTTTTTAAATGCTATGAAGAAAAGAATGTTAAACAGAAACTCCCACTGCAGCAGGTGGTTACCAGTACAATGGGCCCTTCTCTAACTTTTGGGCACAGCAGTGTGCATACTCTGCCCAAATTTAGCTGCCCAGTTTTACAAAGACAGATTCCAACCATGCCATTTCCTAGGATGGTTGAGCCCAAGTCAGCTGGGAATACTGAAGGGGAAAAGAGCTTGGGGAAAATTACGTTTCACCTCTTGCCTCACATTCATAATACTCATCACTCTTGAGGAGAATTGCTTTTTTAACCTCTCTCTTTCCCACTGGGGAGTGAGCAAATCTACCTGTTGTTCATTATATTCCCCACACCTCTCATCTATTGAGTGGAAGAACCAATTGCTACATGGCAAAAGATTTACTCAACCTGATGTTAATTAAAACGTGCACATCTTTTACAAAACAACACAAAAAGTCAATTATTTTCCTTATGATGAAATGAGTCAATGTAGGTAAAGCACTTAGAACAGTGCCTTTAAGCACTAAAGGTGTATGCTGTCATTACTGGTGGTATACGTTTATGTGGATTTTAAGACTATAATAGAATAATGGACCCCTCAGTACTGTAAGGACTTAGATTCAACTGTAAGTCCTCTGGTACTCGTGCCACACCAGGTTAGTTGCTTACTTCCAGTAGCACTGCTTCCTCGGTGTGAAATCAGAAGGATGGTTCCCTTTCTTCTTGCCTCCTGCCCAGGAGCACAGATAATTTAGGATATGAACAGGTACTTTGGAATCGCTACACGAAAAAGTCAAATGCGTTTCTCCTTCAACAGGTTTGAGGTACAATTAAATTATCTGACATAATAAACATGGTATAAATGGTGGAAAGACATAACAAAATCAGAATAACTACATCAGGCTGCTCACCTCTTGAATTCTTGGCAACGTATCAGATAATATTCTTCCCCAGGATCTCAGATTAATACCTTGAGAACGGCTGTCCAGGAGTGTGGGAAGCTGAAGTTGATAAGAAAAAGTATTTAAAATATACATATATGTTTGTAGTTATATATACACACATAGACACTAGCTGATCTCCTATATGCTTGAAAACATCCCCTCCCTTCCTTTTCTGATCACAGGACCTCTTCTGCAAGGTTGCTTTCAGAAACAAAATTATCTGAGAAAATCAAAGGTTTGTCAATCACAAATAAATTCATGGTTACATTAAATATGCCAAAGTGATTCTGATTGCTGGTTTAGTGACACCGAACTAGACTCCTGGAGGAAGGAAAACAGCACAGCTGCCAGAGCATACAGGAAGGCTGCGTGCCTGGACTGCCTGTCTGTTCACCTCAGGGCTTTGCAGACATTGCCGAACTTCCTCGTCAGTGTTCGTGTCTTCTTCCTTTGTGTCATTTTTGGACTGGTTGTGTCTCTTCTTCTGTTCCACACTACTCTGTCATGGAATATCAGCCAGTTGCATCACCTTTGTTTTAAAGTTGCAGCTGGCAGGAGTCAGAGCGAAGTTACCTTGTAGATTCTCCAACTGACAGCATTGTTCTGAGAACCCCAGCCCACGGGCAGCTCAAAGCTGTGCATGCATTTTCCACTTAGGCAGGGAATGTGGAAGCCCACAAGTTTGCTGCCTCCAACCCCAGAGCCGGATGTGAATACTTTGCTCTCTGGAAACCAAGTTCAACTCCTGCCTTCATTCTTCATGTTTCAAAGCTGATTGAATCACCAATCCTGTAAGAGTCTTTAAGGACTGAGTTCTAAGCTTTAAGACAGTGGTTTTCAAACTCCAGTGTGCCTCTTGAGTAGGTTTAGAGTGAATCTTGGGCATGTGCACTTTAACAAGCTCTGTTTGGACAACAAGTCTTGGCTCTCTGCATGCCAGTGCAGTTGTCCTAAATGGCCAATGAAAGGCTTTGTTATGTGTTAGAGATGCAAAGCAGACCAGAGAAACTTTCCAGAGGAAAGAGCAGCAAAACTACCATTCAAACCACTGAGAAGTGTCTTCCCTCTTTAACCTGAGCACTGGGCCTAGGCATCAGTCTTGCCAGGACTTCTTTTCAAACTCCTTGGAAATAGCTTCCAAGTGCACCGGCAAAGCACCGTACTTCCTGTTTTTCCCATAGAAGGGTGTGACTGAGCAGGGTGGGTAGGAAGGGAGGAAGCAGGCAGGTGAACATGTGCGCCCAGGGCAGGTCACTACCAAGTCCTGCTAGCTCCCCTCCTGACTACCTCGCTGAGATTATTAGAGATGAAAAGGGACCCAAGACACATACCAAAAAGATGCCATGTGTGGATTCTGATTTTCATCTGAAGAAATCCGTTGTAACAATTGGGGGGAAGCGGACAGAGACTGGGTATTAGATAATACTGAGGAATTATAGTTACTTTTGTTGGGTTTGATCGCAGCATTGTGATTTTGTTAAAACGAAGTTCTTATGTGTTAGAGATCCATAGGGAAGTATGTAAGGTGAAATGAAATGTTGTCTGTCATTTGCTTCAATAAACTTTAGAAAAAAAGTATAGAGAACAGTTCAAACAAGTATAGCCAGATATTGATAATAGTTGAAGCTGGGAGTTCATGATATTATTCACTCTACCTTTATACTCATTTCTATAATAAAAAGCTTTAATAACAAAAAAGATTGTTGAGGGACTTTTCTTTTTAGGAAGGTTTTTTATTGCTGCTTCAATTTCGGTACTTGATATTGGTCTCAACAAATTAAAAAAAATAGAAATTATACCATGCATCTTCTCAGGCCACAGTGGAATAAAATTAGAAATCAACCCCAACAGAAACTCATCTCTACACAAAGTCATGGAAACTAAACAACCTTCTGCTGAACGATTATTGGGTTAAGGAGGAAATTAAGATGGAATTCAAAAGATTTCTGAACTAAACAATAAAAGAGACACGAGTTATCAAAATCTGTGGGACACAGCTAAAGCAGTCCTCAGAGGAAAATTTATATCCATAAATGCCTACATCCAAAAGACAGAAAGATCACAAATCAACAATCTAATGAATTGTCTCAAAGAACTGAAAAAGGATAAGCAAACAAACCCCAAATCCAGCAAAAGAGAAGAAATAAGAAAGATCAGAGCAGAACTAACTGAAATTGATAACAAAAATCTATATGGAAGATTAACAAAACAAAAAGTTGGTTCTTTGAAAAAATAAACAAAATTGACATGCTTCTTGCTAGATTAACAAGAAGCAGAAAAGAAAGGACTCTAATAAGCTCAATCAGGAATGAAAAAGGAGAAATTACAACGGATACCACAGAAACACAAAATATCATCTATGAATACTACAAAAACCTCTATGCACATAAACTTGAAAGCGTGGAGGAAATGGACAAATTCTTAGAAACAGACAGTCTTCCTAGGTTCAATCAGAAGAAACAGAATTCCTAAACAAATCTTTTCATCTTGAAGTAAAATTGTCCCATATTGAAGTGGATATAATGAAGTGGTAAATTAATGACTTCAGGAAAATCTGTACTCATTCAATTTTATTAATTCAATCAATTGTATGGCCCTGGTAGTTCTGAATCACATATAGAACACTTGGGGTTTCTTTTTTTTTAAGATAAAAAAAGTAATAACTGTGTACTTACATGAAATACAGGGTAAAGTTCTACCTGCAATCTGCCCCATCCCTCTACCCAAGGGTAATTGCTATTAACAATTTGGTGTGTATTCTTCCAGAAGCACTATTATTTTAACTTTAATTTTGCATCTTTCCCCTAGTTGACAATTCCACGGACTTCCACATTTTGACCACAGTTTGTAGTTCAACCACATCAGCTTACATGGCAGGGCTTGTAGAACACCCTGTCCCAGATGGTATTTTTTCTTTCCCTATGAGGTTCACTCCAAGAATATGAGATCAATACTCTCTTAGTCCATTCTGGCTGTTGGAACTGTGTTACAACTACACATAAACTGTGTAGCTTATAAACAACAGAAACTTATTTCTCACAGTTCTAGAGGCTGTGAAGTCCAAGATCAAGGCCCAGGTTTGGTGTATGGTGAGGGCCCATTTTCTGACTCACGGATGGTAACTTCTCGCTGTGTCTTCACATGGCAGAAGAGGCAATCTAGCTTTCTGGGGTCTCTTTCATAAGGGCACTGATCCCAGTCATGACCTAATCACCTCCCAAAGGCCCAGCTCCTAATACCATCACCTTGGGGATGAGGATTTCAACATATGAATTTTCAGAGAACATTCAGACAATAGCAAGCACCTCCCCAGCATTTTTATCACCTTGTTGCCTAAGAGTCCTAGTAAATCAATAATATGAAGCATAAGAAAGACCACAAGAACAAAGCACTCTCTGATCCATTCTATAGACACTGCCTAGTACTGAGTGACCAGGCTCTGTCACTGTGACTGAACTTGATGCTTATCTACCCAATGTTGCTTAAGGTGATAATGCCTGGCTGAAAAATTACATTTCCCTTATATATGGGCTGCGCATGTGACACAATTCTGACCAGAAAGATATCAGCAGAAGTCATAGGGTAAGGCTTCCGGAAATGGTCTTTTGAAGGAGGGCCTTCCTCTCTTCACCTCCCTCTGCCTGGAATATTGACACTGCTTGGGCAGGAAAATGAAACTCACTGTTTTTCTGTCTTTTGTCACTCACAGCCAATTGCAGTTTCTCAATGATATAATCACACATTTGACAAATCTGTACTAAGTGTCTGCTATGTGCCAGGTGCTAGGGACACAGCAATGAATGAAACAAAGTGCTCCTTTCATGGAGTTTACCTTCAAAAATCTCCCTGAGATATCCTCAGCCTTCGCATCGCTATTATCATGTTGTACATGTGCTCAAGATTCTCACGCGGGGAAGAGAGAATCTACTGCTGATCCCTTGTCCCTTTGTAGCTACAGTCTAACTTCTCTCCTTCACCCTTCACTGTCATACTGCTTGGAGGCACAGTCTATATTCAGTGACTCCACTTCCTCACCAACACCACCCTGTCTTCCACGCTTGCCATCCTACTAAGATGCTGTAACTAGAACCCCTCCCCAATTTCCTCCTGGTTTTCACTTCTAATGGACATTTTTGGTTCTTGTCTTTTCAGACCTCTCTGCTTTTCTGGATACTTCTGATCATCTCCTTTTCCTCCCTTGCTGTCTGTGATGCTGCTTTTGCCTGGTTTGCTTTATTACTTCCCCACCTTTCCCATCAGCTACTCTGCCTCTAACTTCCCTATAATGCTGAGGTTCTCAAGGGCCTCCATATCATCACTCCTCTCAGTCTGCACACACTGCCTGGGTAGTCTTATTCCCTTTATCATTTAATTTGCTGCCTTTTTGTTCATGACTTCTAAATCTGTGCCCCCAATCCATACCTCTCCCCAGAGCTTCAGACTTACAGATCCAGCTGTCTGTTGAACATTTGCCTGGATGCAACATGCCCTAAATGGATCACGTTATCTTCCCCCAAACCAACTACTGTTCCTGTGTGCCCTTCTTCATTTGGTGGCACCACCTTCTGCCTGGGAGTCATCATGGGTTCTCATCCCATTCTCATCACATTGTAGATTTAGAACTGGTGCTGGGTATGAGCCCTCAGATTGCAGAGAGGGTAGCCAAGGGCCATCTGAAAGGCTATTTGGGAGGAAGCGGGATCAACAACTGGAATCCGAAGAAGTTGTGCAGATGAAAACCAACCAGGTCCCAGATTATGGGAGGGCACCTGAGAGGAGTTAGCAGCTCAGAAGCACAGAAACTAAGGAATTGTCACACTTATGTGTCCACACAGGCTGCACGCCAGGTGTATCAGTCATAAGCTCCCATCACCTTTAATCGTGTCTTCTTTTTTCTGAGTTTGTTGTCTGCCTTTCTCATTTGACTGTGAGCTGGAGATGGTCCGTGGCTGTGTTTTGCATAAGTGAACATCTTCCCTTCATCCCCTTTCCTTTACCTCCGTAGGCTCTAGCACACTCTGATTTGAGATGCCATCCCACATCAGATGAATACATTGGAAAGCACCTATGTCTCTATTCATACCTTTATATATGTCTGTGTCTATATAGATATACATTTTTAAGGCTCTTAATTTTACTTTGGAACTATTGGCTTTGAGTAACTCATTTAATGAACAATCTGGTATGATTTCTCATCGATCATTGTGAATACTCAAGAATCTTTAAAAAGTGAGAAAACCTAAACTGTAACCTGGTTTTGAATTTCGCATTTTATGAATACAGTCACTTAATGTTGTTGATAGGTGCTTGGAAACTGAAATTTTAAGCACAACTATCTAAAACAAAGCCAATTTTACCATAGGCTAATTGATATGAACAAGAGGTAAGTTCTACAGCATATTTCTGGTCACAAAAACTCACCAAACTTCAAAATAGAGACCAAAACACTTCTAATATTAAACAATGAAATAAATGTTAGCTATACATGCATTTAAGAAAGAATAATATAAACAAGTAAGATAATTATTTACCCAATTATTCCAGTTCAGGATTGTGGATGGCCAGAGCCTATCGAACAGCTCAGGGCTCAAGGCAGAAACCACCCCAGACAGGACACCATTCATCACACACTCACTCGCACGCTCACATTCACTCACATTGTGATCACGTAGACACACTGATTCACCTAATGTGCACGTCTTTGGGATGTGGGAGGGAATCAGAGCACCCAGAGAAAACCCACACAGACATGGGGAAAACTCTACACAAACTCTGGCCCTGGCCAGGAATTGATTTTTTTCCTCATCAATGTTATAACAAAACTGTGTTGAATGAAACGATGCTATTCTGGGACCTGTGCACTAAATTTAGCAAAAAAGTTGAATAACATTATCTTCTTTAAACATTCAATTTAATATTTATTAATTAAAATTTTAAGGCTTTTTCTTTGTATTTTAGAGCCCCACATTTTTAAACTTCAGATCTCAAATATTCTTGTAGGCTTCTGCAAAGCTTGTGGCCCTTAGACACTATGTCCATCACTCTGGAGACTGATGGACAAAACAACCTACCCGCCCTGTGCCACCGCACCTGCCCTCCACCCCTGCTGCCCGGAGTCACCGCGTCGAAACCACCTCGCCGAAACCACCTCGCCTTCTCCAGAAAACCTTCTTCCCCCGTCACCATGCTCTTCCTGCCCTCCTTTCCCATGGCCTAGGTGCCCCTCCTACCGCTCCTATAATTCTCTGTGCATTGATTTATCGCTTTTATTTTGGTTTGCTAGTATTTTTTTTAATATATCTGTATCTCTACTAGACTGTAAACTTGTTAAGCATAGGGAAGGCTTGATTTTATATTTATCTCTTCAGGGCATGGTACACAGTGGGTGTTCAATAGGTATGTGTTTAATAATTAATGAGTAAATAAACTATAATCTAGCAGAAAACAAACAGAGTCTGTTGCGGTTTGGGGTTCCATGAGAGACGTCTCTATCCGGCATAACAGTGACTTCTAGGGAGGGAGCAGCCAGTTCCACCTGGGGACAGGGAAGGTGACAGTTGAGCAGATGTTTGTGAGGAGAAAAGCTGATGATTGCAAGGGTGAGGGCAGTGTCTGTGGATGGAAGGGGAGGGCCAGGAATTCCAGGAGGAGAGAGGCACGTGAGGAGGGTCAGCAGGTGAGAGTGACTACAAAGGCAGCCAGATAAGAACACACCAGGAATTTGGGGGAGAGGGAACAGGGGAAACAACAGTTTCAGATGATTTCTGTGTCTGGTTAACACTTTCTTTTTCAGTCTTGTTAATAATTTAATAATATTCATTAATCAAATATTTACTAAGCTCCAGCAACGTGCCTGGCAGTAGAGCTGCAATTCCTTACACCTTACACCTTCGTTTTTGATACCGCTTACACCTCTGAGCAGTGCCTGGCCCCTCGGGAGCCCTCCGCGTGTACCTGTTCACACATGTCTGACTGACATTGCCATAAATTATAAAATAACTTTCCCAAGGCTCTCCTCTTCCTTTGGTTCCCTCCCCCATTATCTATTCAAATTCACATGAATTGTTCATGACAAAAGGACCAGAGGAAGACTGTAAATTTATTTGACTGGAAATGTGAAAACATTTCTGGAAAAAAGGTCACAGACCAAAATGGCAAGTATCATCTCTCTCTCTCTCTCTCTCTCTCTCTCTCTCTCTCTCTCTCTCTCTCACACACACACACACACACACACACACACACACACTGCTTCCTAACCCAAACAAGTTGTCTTAATTTCCTAAGTAACAAATAACCCTTCCATGTTGCAGCTGGGCTTAGCACTGCCAGCCCAAGTTCAAGGTCTGTCTAGACCTCTTAAGGAAGATGGGATGTACAAATAGGGCTGCGGATGGGGTATGTCTCTATTAACTGAGGTTGGTCTGAGGGGTCCCTGGGCTTTGGTCCTGTACTTAAGAAATTGATACAAGGTCCCTTCCAGCAGCCAAGAAGATTCTGGCTCTAAGAAGCCTCTATTTGGGTTTTCGGGGATCAAAAACATGTTCCTCCTTTGGGACTGTGTAATATTTTTTCTTAAGGCAAAACAAAGCATATCATCTCCTAGAAAGTCTGGTTTCAGTAGTATTTGCTGATGCTTTGGATCCAATGGGTTAATCAAATAGATGCCACTCTTCTTATGAAACACGCAAAACTTCGCAGCACATGAAATGTTTTGTGAGCTGCATTTTTTGTTTGTTTCACTTTCTGTGATTCAAAGAGGACAATCTGAAAGCAGTATTAATTTCTAAGTTGAGGATATACCTAACACAAAGGTAAGTAGGTTAAAAGTGTCTTTATGGGGAAGACAGGCTTCTGGAAGCCAGTGGAAGGCTTGGAAGTGAGGGATGAGCTGCGGTCTTGAAAGCACTCAGACCCAAGGTGAAAAGCAGTAGAAGTGGTGGACAGACAGTGCTGGCCACTGTGCTGGGTCCTGGGCTGAGCTACAGGAAACCCACATTTATCCAGGAGGGAAGTTGTTGCTAGGCAACTGGGAGAATGTGGATTTGAAGCATGTTTGTTGCAACCTGACAGTTGTTAAGCATCAGATGAAAAGAGAGGAAGCCAGCTTCAGTGGTGAGGGGGCAACCAGGAGGGGACACCCTGCATGCTAGGAAATGTGTCATGAGTGGAGAATTCAGACTCAATCACAGGGTGGGGGTGGGGGCACATGCCAAACTGTCTCTACGGGGAGGTCACAGAGACGTGCTGTCTCCCAGGACTGGAGGGAGCTGAGCGTCTGAGCTAGAGGGTAGGCTCTTGGGTATGTGAACAGACAAGTTATGGGACTCTCTGGCTGAACAGAAACTAGGCCTTTTTTCTCTCTGTCCCAGTATCTGTGGTTAATGAAAGCAAAACTGAGCTTGGAATCTAGGGGCAGTCAAAAGGTCACTCTTTGAGTCAGCCCTCCTCCTAGTCTGAGGGGTCTAAGGAAGCAGGGTGTTGGGGAGCAAAGGGGCCCTGGAAAAGCGGTTGTGTTCTTGCTCTGGTAAGAGCAAAATGCTTTTTTTTCAAAGCATTTTTCCAACTCTTCTCTAATGTGAGTTTTACTGCAATTCCACGAGATATGTAGGACAGGTCCTCTTATCTTGATTTTACAGGTGGGAGGCTGAGATTCCCTTTAAATGACAGCAAGTTAGGTGCCCATGCAGAGCCAAGACCCAGTCTCTTGAGTATCAGGAGATGCCTGTGTGCCCCCAGGCTGCCCAGGCCTCTAGTCCTCTTACATGGGGTCCACGCTTGGGGAGATGCTGATTACTTCATAAAGAGAGTTGAGGAAGAATCTGTGGCTATATTGAGAACTTTTAGGAAAGGATGCATATTAGTGGCAGGTAAAAAGAAATTTTAATGCAAAAGCTCTTAACCTAGCATCTGGCTTCAGTGGCTCCATGGGCTGCCCCTGCCGTGTGTCTGTGCAAACTTGCATTTCTCTAGGGAAAAGGTTAGTGCTGTAGTCAGATTCTCAAAGGTAATCCTAATCCATAAAAAGGTTAAGGGTAACTTTCTGTAGAGATGAAAAATATCAGAAGCCAAAATCCTTCTTAAAACCTATTTACTCTGGCGAGAACCTGATGCCTCACACATTCGTGCACGTACTGTAGGTGCTCAATCTGTATTTACTGAATAAAGCCCAGGACCTCAGGACCCATTATCCTAACTAGCAGCCTTCCCAGGGGCCTGCGTGTGTCCTGAGTGACTTAAGTTTTGAACTCTCAGTATTTCTTTCTTTTTTTTTTTTTTTTTTTTTGAGACAGAGTCTCACTCTCTTGCCTGGGGCGAGTGCCGTGGTGTCAGCTTAGCTCACAGCAACCTCAAACTCCTGGGCTCGAGCAATCCTACTGTCTCAGCCTCCCAAGTAGCTGGGACTACAGGCATGTGCCACCATGCCCGGCTAGTTTTTTTTCTGTATATATTTTTAGCTGTCCAATTAATTTCTTTCTATTTTTGGTAGAGACGGGGTCTCGCTCTTGCTCAGGCTGGTCTCGAACTCTTGAGCTCAGAACGATCCGCCCGCCTCGGCCTCCCAGAGTGCTAGGATTACAGGCGTGAGCCACCGCGCCCGGCCTATCTTTTTAAATCCATAAAAACAACATCTGATTTGTTCCGTCCATACTGCATGCCTGGAGCCTAAAAGAAATCAAGGCAGGCAAATGATAACCAGGCCAGCAGGCCTAATGTACATGAAAAGGTCTCTCTTCTATTTATTTATTTCTACTTTATTGAAATCCAGGGGACATTTTGATTGTAATAGGCACAGATTTTTATAGATGGAGGCAGAACAAATACTAATACCATATGTCAAATATCCTTGCTGTGGCTTAAAAATTTTCAAAAAATCCAAAAAACCTATTTTCTGACTTAAGTTTTGGTTCCTTCCAACAGCTCTGCTGCTCTCAGGTGCTGCTGGCACTCAGGCATCATCTCCCCTCCGAAAACCCTCACACAGAAGAGGGAGAAAGTTGACAGTCCAACAGTTAGAAATGGGAAGAGAGAGGAAACCATGAAGTTATTAATGGGACCTCATTGTAAAATACTGGAGATGTGGGGGCTTTCCCAGAGACTTTTAACACAGCGATATCCATCCGTAAACTGAAACACAGAGTTGAAATTTAACAAACTGCAATGAATGACCCCACAGAGTGGGAACCACGGCTGGCTCTCACTGGGCGGGGGCAGCCCACCCACTCGTATCCCCAGCGACTCAGGAATTCAGGAAGCAGAGCCAAGAACGACGTTGCAGGACACTGATGGGAACATGGAGTCAGGACCCCAGGACTGGGTCTTTCCTTCCCTGGAACTCAATGTTCAGCCACCCCGTAGTCAAAGAGACACGGGTAAAACGAAGTCAGGAAAGTAAAAACCACGATAGAGTAGTAGTTGAGGGAAAGGAAAGAAAGCTGAATCATGCCACACTGAAAGCATTTGCAAAGGGGAAAACTGTGAGCCAAAATGCTGGGGAGGCCAAATTTCCTCTATCAACATCCTCTGGGAAGGGGGGAGGGAGGGAAACTCAGATTTCCCAGCAGTATGGCAGGTCTTGGCACCCGCCCTCAGTTCCCCTGCCGAACTTCCACAAATAAACATTCACAGCAGAAGGGACAGATTTGCTTCTCAGCAAGATTTCAAAGCTGTGCACCAGAGCTGGAGAGAAAACAGGAAGGATCACAGAGGGGAGAGGGGGAGGGGGCAGGAGGGGCATGCGTGCCTTGGGCCAAATCAGATGGGAAACCTCCCAACCCCTCACCCGAAACTGACACGCCATTTTTTACGAGGTGCAAAACATTTCAGGTAGTGTTGGCACTAACGATACCTTGGGCCCAGGGCTGAGCATCTGGGTTTCAAGCTGGGGGTGTTAAACCTGAAAAGGCTACAGGCGAAGACAAGCTCCTTCAAGCTGTCTCAACCGAGGTGAAACCAAGAGGGGCTAAATTCCACTGGAGAAAATCCAGTCGCCCGGCTTCTTGTTTCTTTCTCAGCCCCCTGAGGTCACCGATTCGTGTCTGTGCGCACTTGCAAGTGAGCATGTGCAATGGCGTGCAAATGAGTGTGAGCGTGCGTGGGTGTGCGTGTGCGGATGGGTGGGATGGGATGAGGCCGCGGGTGCTGCATTTGGATTATTTGAGGATGACAACACTCACTTCTGATCTCCAAGGAACCAAGGGAAAACACAGCTGGTCTCAGCTGGTGCTAACCTCACATCCCCCTCTCTGATTGATTCTCTGGCCCTGCAGGTTCCCGGTCTCGGAGGTTGCACCCACACCCCCAGCTCCTTACCCAATAGGGGCAGGTGCCGTCACAGCGGTTTACAGAGATTTTCCCTCTTTCTTTGTTAATGAGAACTGATTTGGTATCTAATAAAATCTTATTTATACACTGGCTTACGTGCGTATGAGAAACAGCTCAGAACAGAAGGCGCAGCTTTCGGCACTGGAGCTCAGCGTGGCTGCCGGCCAACCAGCTGCAATAACAGCCGCGTCCCAGAGGGACCCCTTCCGCAGCCTCAGAGCAGCCTCTGCACAGCCAAGGCTCCTCTCAGAGGGGTGGAGGGTCTTTACTGAGCCTTTCTGTGACTGCCGTAGGTTTGGTTTTTCTAAAAATGCTAATAGGATGGGTACAGGAGCAATAAATGCAAAGCCCCATCTTAATGCCTGCAATTTCTTTTAGGTTTCTTTATTAGTGAATCATTTTTAAACATAATCCATTTGTAAAAGCACATTTTAAGGGCACTCAAAGACTAGACAGGGTGTTTGTCTTCCTTGCTTGGGGCCCACGTGTCCTGCTTTGGTTGGGTCGTTTGCCACAGAGACGGAAGTGAGTGATCGTAGTTCTTGGCGGCCTCCTGGCGCTGTCTCCGCTGGGGCTTCCCCACCAGGTGGTCTCTGGGGTCACTGAGGCTCTCACCAGCTTTGTTACACAGACAAGAACGAGGATGCATCTCCACAGGACCTTGGTCTTAGGAGTGATCAAATCACAGTTCTTTGAAGCCTCAGAGGCATTTGGGGTACTATTATTGTTTCATCTACAGAAAGTGAGATTGTAAACCAAACTCCTATGTCCTGGGTCAGGGATTCTCAACCCTGGATGGACGCTGAAACTTTCTGGGAAGGTTTCAAAAATAGTGAAGTCCAGCCCTAGGTCCACAGACTCAGAACTCTGGGGGTGGGGGCCAGGCATGTGTAGTTTCTAAAAGCTGCCCAGGTACAGCCAAGGCTGGGAACCCCTGCTGTAGGGGACAAACGTTGCTGGTGTTGGCCTTGCTAAGCTGCGCTGCTATGAAGTGGCCTGTCTGCTTGTGTCTGGTCTAACTGTGAGTGCAGTGGGGGTGGAAGGTCCATGGTCAGAGCCTTGGCCTCGGCACAGTGCCCGGCCTCTCGCAGGTGCACGATGCAGGCTGAGTGCCTGGACACACACACAGAGGCAGCGGGCGAGCACCCAGGACCCATCTGAGGCCAGCAAGAGCGAACGGTCAAAGTCAGCCCATGGTTTCTGAATTCTAGCACTTGCCAAGCCAGTGTGCAAGGGCAGAAGGAAAGACTTTCTGGTCTTTCTTGTCTAATAAATAAACATTCTGAAGCCAGTGGCCTGAGTTTGGGGTCCAGTCACCAATGGGAAGCTTTGCCCAGGTGCACGTTTATCCTGCTATATCCAGGACTGTCCTCCAGAATTGACAGCCATGTACCAGAAGGTAAATTTACATATACCAGTGGCCATGGTGCTTCAAGAAGAGAAAGAAGACCCTGCTCCCAACATAGCGACAAGAGGATTGCACAGTCCTGGGTGCCCAGGTAGCCTGGGCCCTGCTGGCAAAGCCTAGGTACAGACGCGGTTCATTCTGCCCATTGTGGAGGGCATGCAGGCCCTGGTGTGCCTGGCAGGCCTCCACAGCTCTGCAAGCACGGGCGCTGGTCTCATAGCCGTGCTTTGGCTGCTCAGAGTGAGGAATCTTTGCCACCTTACTCACTCTGCTGTTCAATTCTGAAAGCAAACCAAGGAGTGTGTCTAAAATCGGGTTCCTTTTGAAATTTTGGATAGAGACCTTTGGAATTCATAGCTTTTTATTCTCTCTGCAGCATGGACAGCTGAGACACCTTTTCTGGGGTCCTGGGCTCTCAGTGATGGTGGCATCGCCAGGTCCCGATGCCTCATGCCCACGTTGGAGGCCCACCCTGATGAGGTGGGAAAATTACAGAGTAACTTTCCAAGGGAAAGTCACACTTTGAAAGGGATTAAGTGTGAACCCTGCCAGAAACTGTGGGGTCTGGCTTTATTTTGTTTCATTTTTAAAAGCCTTCAGCTTGCTTTTTCAGACAAGCTGAGAGTCGGTTTTCTGGGATTTGAGAGAGTATCCATAAAAAAAGGCAAAACTCAAATTTCTCAATCGAGTTCTTAGTGATTGACATTCCTTACAACACAGTTCCAGAAACTAAAATGTAGATAAAGAAAAAACACAATTCAGTGCTAGAAATACTATATATGTTACCTTCTTTGAAGGATTATAATTTTGAATGTTTCTGAAAGCGCGGCCTACAGTGACCCCCATCAGAATCGCCTGGGCCCAGCCCGGTGCCTGACAGAGTCTCTGGGGCAGGAATTTAGAAGCTGCATCTTTTATCAACTTCTCTGATGATTTGCGTGTACTCTGTACTTTGGGAATCTCTCCTCCTCACCTCCCTCATATAATTACCTCTCATCTTATTCTTCCAGCAAAGGAGGAGACACTATCAGGTCCCAAGCAGTCTGTCTGAGTTGAGGTTTAGCTAGATCAGGGCTTTCCAAATTTTGAGACTATGAAATTTTCTCTGTCATTTTTTCTATCTAGAAACAGCAACCTTTGAGGTTGAGGCCAGACCCAGAGAAAAGAGCACTCAGCCCTCACTTACTGAAATTTATTAAAGGCTTGGCATATGTATTTTCCTGTATCTTTTCCTGCCACTCTATAAAGTATTACATTTGTTGTATAGAGGAATAATGGGCCCAGGAAAGATTAAATATCTTGCCGACAATCACCCAGCTAGGAAGTGGGAGGTCAGGGAGTCAAACCAGGCCTCCTTCCTTCACCGCACTGGCAGAGGAGTTGAAGAGGACTTATCCCACATTTGGAGTGAACACAAACATGCAACAACCACAGAGTGAACCTAATAGTGATTTTCAGGTCCCTAGGCCACTGTTCTAGAAATACCAGCAGTCAAGATTTCTTGAGCTCCAGGAGCTGGGAGCTTTGTCAAAGACTGTCCTGAACACCAGGCTCAAGCCCTCCCCAAGGTCAACTCACGAGGCCCAGCTGCCCCAGGAATCACCTTCCAACGAGCAAGCAGCTAAACCCCTCTCTTACCACGCGGAAGAGCTTGAAGAAGTCCACGTTGGCATACAGAGCATCTTCTATCCACTGTAGGGTGCCCTGGGAGAGGGGGCACATGGCATGGTACACTGTCTGTGCCCCACGTCGCTGGCTGAAGATGATGAAGCGCTCCAAGAGGGCCTCGCTGCAGGCAATGTCCTTCAGTGCCAGGTCTGGGACTCCATGAGCAAACTGCAGGGAGGAGAGGGCAACACGGGTAGGGAAAGAGACGTCCACGTCCTGACCCACAGAACCTGTGAATACATCTTATTACGTGGCCCAGGGAATAAAGATTGCAGATGGGATTAAGGTTGCTAATGAGCTGACTTTAAAATAAGGAGATTATTTTGGATATTTTGAGTGAGCCCGATGTAATCACAAGAGCCCTTTAAATGTGGAAGAGGAAGACAGAAGAAACAATGTTGGAGTAATGTAATATGAGTAAGACTTGCTAGGCCCTTGCCGGCCCTGGACAGAGGCCACTAGCCAAGGAGTGTGGACAGTCTCTAGAGGCTGGAAAAGGCAGGAAAATGGATTTTCCTCTAGACACCCCCCACACCCCCAATCCCCAGGAAGTAACGTAGCCCTGCTGACACCTGACTTTCAGACTTCTGTCCTCTGGAACTGTAAGATAATAAATTTGTGTAGTTTTAAGCTGCTAAGTTTGTGGTAATTTGTTATAGCAGCAATAGGAAACAGATACACTCCCCAAGCCTCACTTTTCCAGAGAGCCATTTAAAATTTGAGAGATCCCTTCTTAGTGCATGATGCTAAAGTACCATCAAGGCCTTCTCCCTGAAGCCGAGGTGGAGTGGCTAAAACGCATCTGTAGTGATGACAAGTGACCAACTCCTTCTCTTCCTTTCTCACCAGATTTCCAAATAAAAATACCAGATGCCCAGTTACACGTGAATTTCAGATAACAATGAATAATTTTTCGTACAAATATGTCCCAGATAGGACAAATTTATGCTAAAAAATTATTTTTTGTTTATCTAAAATTCACATGTAACTAGGCATCCTGTATGTATTTTATCAGGAGACCCTAAGCCCTGGGTAGCCACATCCTGCTGCTCTTAGGCAGCTCATGGGCAGTGGCTCTAAAAGCACCACTCCCACCATGGCCTCCGGAGGCTGGGGCAGCAAGGGAGGGCCAGCAGCCCTGGCCAGGGACCCTTGGACACCTAGGAAAGTAACTGGTGTCCTGGAGTCCTGGATGCCCAGCAGTGGATGAGACCCTGAGTACCATGAGTACCAGAAGCCGTCACGGGGATCCCTGGGCCCCACAGTCTCCCCATGATTCCAGTTACACAGCTGCCTGGGCTGGACAGCGAGCAGGCCCTGCCTCTCTACCCTCTGCATGGAAACTGTCCAGACCACACATGGAAGCCTGGGCCCTACATGAAGCACAGGTCACAGGTGACCACGGGTCTGCGTGGATACTTCAATCTCAGGGACCTGTAACCAGGTGCATGTCCCAACAGAGCCTTCTCATTTTGTGCATACCTTACTTCTTATCCCCAGGCAAAAACCCACCCTCATCTCTAATCCCAGAGTCTAAAACATTTTAAGGTGAAGAGAATCAATTGGCTCATTTTGCCCAAGCCCCTCATACTCCAGAGGAGAGACATGGTGGAGGAGGGGCTGGGTGACTTGGGAAACCTATGCAGTGGCTAGTGGGGGAAGCTGGGATACCACGGAAGCCCCTGGCTCATTCCCTCACTCAGCCATTCATGTTTTCAATACCCACTCACTGAATTCCCATTCTGCAGGGACTTAGGACAATGACTGGGGACACAAAGATGAATCAGGCAAGCTCCCAGCCCTCCGAGGAGCTCACCAGCCAGCTGGAAACAAAGGCACTGAAGTAGTGGTAAGTGCCAGAATGAACATGGTGAAACTAGAGCACGGAACAGGGAGTGTTAAGAACCTCTAGTAGCTGGGGTACAGTGGCTCCCGCCTGTAATCCTAGCACTCTGGGAGGCCAAGGTGGGAGGACTGCTTGAGCTCAGGAGTTCAAGACCAGCCCGAGCAAGAGTGAAACCCTGTTTCTACTAAAAATAGAAAAAAATTAGCTGGAAATGGTGGTGTGTACCTATAGTCCCAGCTACTTGGGAGGCTGAGGGAAGAGGATCACTTGAGCCCAAGAGTTTGAGGTTGCAGTGAGCAAAGCTGACCCATGGGCACTCTAGCCTGGGTGAAAGAGCAGCAACACTCTGTCTCAAAAAAAGGAACCTCTAGTAAAGGTAGCTAGCATTTATTGTTCACTATAAATGTGAACACTTTATAGTGTTCTTAGCATCATGCGCTAAGAAGGGATCTCTCAAATTTTAAATGGCTCTCTGGAAAAGTGAGGCTTGGGGAGTGTATCTGTTTCCTATTGCTGCTATAACAAATTACCACAAACTTAGCAGCTTAAAACTACACGAATTTATGTCAGGCACCGTTCTAAGTGTTTCATATACATTAATTCTTTTAACCCTCACAACCATCATGGACGGTAGGCACTTTTATTATTTCCATTTTACAAATGAGGAAACACAGGCACAGAGTGGTTAATTAACTTGCCTGAGGTCACACAGTTAAGTGTGTGGCCTTGCTGAGATTTGAACCCAGGGCTTAACTGCAACCTGTGAGCTCTCTGCCAACAGGGAAGAGGAAGACAGCAGGGCAAAGAAAGGAGGGTTTGTGAATGATTCCACTAAGAAGGCAATGCTTGAGCTGGCCTTGAAGCATGTCCAGGAGTTTACAGGGCTGGGGGTAGGATGGGGGATAAACCAGAAAAACTGGACCACTCTCATCTTCTAATAATTCCCTAGATGGAAGGGGGTGACTGAATTCCTTCAGAGCTGTGCTCAGACACAAAGCAGAAAGGACCAGGAGGGGAATCTAGTCCTGATGGTAAAAGTCAAAAATTCCACGGCTAACGAGGACGATTGCTACACAGCCACAAGCCTCGGCCTTGGACAGTGGAGAGGAAACACTGCCGTCATCCCCAACAGTCCTTGCGCATGGCGCTGATGGGGAGTCCCAGGGCCACGTGGAGACGGGGGCTAGAAGAGAGGAGAGTGCACGGGCCAAGAGGCTGAGAAGCAAGGTGGGCCTGGGGGGGCGCAGAGGGAGCTGGGCGGGCAGGACCTGCCTGGCAGGCGCAGGGGGCTCGGGCTGGCCCGTGGGGGAGCCTCAGCTGCTCAGAGCCAGCAGTGGTGAATAAGGCACAGTCCGGCGACCGGCCCTTGTCCTCCCACATGAAAAGTCTCAGCCCTGACACCACAGGCTCAGCAGCAGAGACCCAAACCTCACGTTGGCAAGGAACTGGAAAGAAATTTCCCCTAAATTCCTGCCCTTATCTCCATCTCCTTTTTATTACCAACTGGAAGTCCTCACAGGCATTGCCAGGACTTGAGTTTTATGAGCTGAAGAGATAGCAAAGGGGAAAGTGAGCAATCGGCGCTGCCGACAGGGCCCCTCGGCGGGCGTCGGGGGGGGAGCGGGCAGGGCAGGGCAGCTGGGCAGCCTTGAGGGCCGGGCTGGGAGCCGCAGCACCGCCAGGGGCTGGGCACGCGGGCGCCAGGCTCATGCTGCCTCTGGGCTGACCCTCAGTTACCCTTGTCTAGTCCCGGGAAAAACCTCCAGGCCTGAGGAGCCAGAAACGCAGGCAGGGGCTCCTGCACTGTGCAGAGAACCAGTGTGAAAGCCCCCTTCCAGGAGCCAGTCCCGCCCAGCTGGGGTGGGGGCCCCCTTCCTCTGGGCTCAGATTACCTCAGGACCCCCATGGGCCCTGACATTGTGTTCATGTCTCCGTCTCCCCGGAGTCTAGAGGAGGAGCAGACCTGGCCACGAGGACAGTGAGGAGGGTGTCTGGGCTGTGGGCTGCTGCCCACCTTGCGTTCTCATTGTGTTCATCGCACGGAGGACCCAGCACCCAGGAGGCTGGGCGGGGAGCCCAGGAGGGCGGCAGAATCACCCGGAGAGCTTGTACAAACTCAGATTGCCGGGCCCCCTCCCAGAACTTTGGACTCAGTCGGTCTGGGGTGGGGCCTGAGAATCTGCATTCCTAAGGAGCTCTCTGGACTTTGAGAACCACTGAACTAAAGTAAGAAAGAAACACTGGATTAGGACTGAGAAGACCTGGACTCCACTCTGGCTCTGACCATAGCTGCGCACAAACCAGCCCATCGCAGGACACCCAAGTCTCTGGATCTGTTTGACCCATTTCGGGGTCATTGTGAAGAATAAAGCAGCTAACAGACCTGAAAGTCATGTGTCAGTGGTAAAAACGCTCTGTATAAATACACGAGATTATTAAAAGGGATGGAAAACACTTTGAGGGGTATAGGTCAAAAAAGCACCAGAAGATAGAAGGAGTTTGCCGGGCCCTGAGGAGAAAGTGGTCCAGGAGAGCAGCATAATCATGTTCTAGAACCTCGGGAGGTCACCTCAGCACGCGCAGGGCCTGCGATGCCAGTATCTCAGCCCAGAACGCGCTTGTTGGTTTGCACAGCTGCCTTCTCTCCAGTCAACTCTGCTCAAACACCACCTCAGGAAGGCCTTCCCTGGCCATCCCGTTAGGCCTGTCCTGTCCCACGCTGCTGCCGTCCCTCTCTAACTCCTGACCCTGCTGAGTGGTCCTCCCAGCACCTATCACAACCAGAGACACATGGCAGATCCTCTACTCACGTGACTGTTGCCCAGGATTGGGGCTTTGCCTGCCTTGTTCTTAAATATTGGCTGAGTAAATGACTAGAGCCCGGTTTCCTGACCAGTAAGAGGAGGTCCAGCCACATGACCCCTAAGGTTCCTTCCAGTGATAAAAACCCGAGAGGCTTTAAGTGTTGCCAGGATGTGTGCAGCTTCGGAGGCCTGTGATGAGAGTGTGCACTATCTCAGGTGACCCTCTGGTATTCTTCTAAATACGGGGCATAAGTCATGGGCTCTGAGTGCAAAAGCCTCTCTCAGGCTCCCCGCCAGTGACATCCACTTACCTGCTCCGGACGGACTTGGGAGTTGACCAGAAGGTAGACAACGGAGTCGGGCAGGCCGATGTTTTTTATGAGAAATAGTGTCAGTGTTTCTTCATCTTTTAGGATATCCCTTATTCGTATTCCTCTTCCTGTACATGAATGAAAGAACAGGGTGTTGAAGGGGAGCTAGGTCAAAAAGGGAAAACAGCCAGAAGTGATTGGAAACATTTCTAACTTGACTCTCAGAAGAAGGCTCAGCTCTTGGGCTCCTTGGGAGCACCTGGGGACCAGGGAGGAAGGGTGGCGGGAGGGAGGAGAGAAGCTCTTGCCCATAGGCTGTCACCAACACAGCATTTACAGCTGAAGTAGCTGGACACAATTCCATGAGAAGTCACAGAAGGTAGAAAAAGGGAGCTGGAGGTGGGTGGGGGTGGCAGATGCTCTGCAGGGTTGGTCTAGGACAGGGCCTCTCAAGGCGGGGGAGTGGGGAGCCGGAGCAGGGCTATTTTGTCCCCTTGGGAATATTTGGCAATATCCGAAGACATTTTTCATTGTCACAGCTGGTGAGGTGCTGGTGGGTAGATGCCAGGGATGCTGCTAAACATTCTGCAATGCATGGGACAACTCTTTCTCCCTGAAACAAAAAATTACCTGGCCCCAAATGTCAATAGTGCCAAACCCTAAACCTGCAGGAGGTATATGCTCTGCCTACACTGCAGTTGTCATGGGATACAGGACCCTTCTTAGCATTTCTGCCATCTCAGCTCAGGCTGAGATGCTCAGGTTGTTGCCATGGACTAAGAGAGATGCGGCTGTTGAGAACAAGAACAGCTTCGTGTGGAAAGAGGACATGGTCCATCATGAGGGCTTGCCCTGTGAGCCCTCACATGCTCTCCAGCTCCTCTCAAAACCTATGGGAAGCAGGAGTTTCTTTAGAAGGAGGCATAACGGACTGCTAACAGTTAAGGTGACCTTTTGGCAGGTGATTGAGCCTCTCCTTATGTCTGCACTTTCTGCATCTACCTCACAAGATTGTTGTAGAAGCGACATGGGGTAAGGAATGTGCTTAGCTCCCAGACCCGAAGATAGTGAGTACTCAATAAATGCTTGTTCTGATATACTAATATTACGCTTAGCCCTCCCAGGCAATTCACACCAGCACCTGCCTCCTCTACCTGCTTCCCCCAGGGCCAGCGCTCAGCCTCAAGCCAGCCACTGCTGCAGTTCATGGGGCACTGGCCAGAGAAGAACCCGACAGGCCCGGATTTCTGCGAAGCCATTTCAACATGAAGGGATAGCATCGGGTTGCATGAAAACTCTGATCTCTGCACCTCAAGGTCTCCAGGGGCCTGGATGACTGCTTATCTCCTAGTTCTTCTCTGACTAGCTCTAATCATCACACCCCATTGCTTCCTGCTCCCAGCCCCACAGCATCCCATTCTCTCCCTCTCCAAATTCTGCCCTCCCCAAGCAGCCAAGAAGCCTGCCCCCTGAGGGCCTCACAGCCATCCTTTCTATTTGCAGGTTCTGACTTCCCCTGTACAGCGCCTTGTCCAGACTGACATTGCTGATAACTTCCTCTAGAAAGATCTTGGGTCGGCACCTCAGGCCTGCCCACAGAGCAGGGGCAACCAGTCCTGGGGGCCCACCACATGGTGGCCTCTCTTGCCCTGGTGGGTGCTCCTGGGAGCTGTGCCAACAGGTAGCCCCCATCACTCCCCTTTGCATAGGAAAAGTCCAGGTGTTTTGGGAGGACCTGAACACAGGGACCGAAGGGAGGAGGAGGCCTCTAGGAGGGGCTGCTCTCTTTTATTCCTGTCTCCCCTCCGTTTCCATGACATAAATCCTGCTACCTTCAAACCCAGCTCCCCCCCGCTTTTCCTCCTTCCCCGGAGGCGCAGCTCAATTACTGTTCTCCCAGTCACTGCCGTCTACGAGCCCGTGTGTTCGCATTCCAGCAACACCCTCCCCCGCACGCACGCGCACACCCCCACACGCACGCACGTACGCACGCATGCCCGTACCCACGCACGCACGTACGCACGCACACCAGGGCCTCCTGGGGGTCGGGGCTGTGGATCCTGCGTTTATTACACTTCTCATTGCACCTAGCAGTGCTGGGCACGCAGATGAAAGGCCTTGAGGTCACCTCTCTCTGACACCCAGCAACAGAGCCTGACATGGAATCAGGGTCTCAATAAATGTCTGCTGAATGTCAAGAAGCGCTCAGTAAATACTGTTGTCTTGACCTGAAAGTCTGGACCCCATTCGACTGTTTACCTCTTAGTTATTCTTTAACTCACTCACCTGACCTTACATACAAATATCTTGCCTTGCCGGGAAAGGGGCTAAACAAGGGAAACCGGGCCGGATTTTGCCAGGCATTGCACAATAGACCACCCAGGTGACCGGGCGGTGGTGGCCCTAGGAGCAGGGGAGGAGCGTGCTGGCTCACCCTGCACCTGAGGAGGGCTGGGGCCACCCTGCGCGGAGAGCTGGGCCCCAGCGCAAGAGGTGGGCAATACCAGACAGAGCTTTGCTAGTCTCCTGAGGGAGAAATTGGAACTGAGGGCCTGAGGAAAGAAAAATAAATTTAGTTTAAAATGTGGTTCTTCTTGTTCTCTTCCCTGGGAGGATTAGAGGCTAGGGGTGGGGGCTGCTGAGGGCTGGCGGGAGGGAATGTGCGGGGCGCACACGAAGAAGGTGTTTTAAAGATGATTGAGAGACCACAGAACTAGCTTGGGGGTGAGAAGGGAGGGGGCTCCATGTCTGGTCTTTTACCGTTAATCCTCCCCTGCCGAGAATGCAGTACTACAGGTTTGCTAAGAAAGGAAAATGCTGCTGGGGTCAGCCACTGGCATACTTTCCCAGGTGACCGGGAACTGACAGGCAAAAGCACACCCCAGTGTCACACGCCCACCTTGCTTTCAAAGGCTTGGCTTTGGGTTGAGGATGCCACGTTCACAGGGAGCAACGTCCCCAGATGACTCTTGGAAAGACTCTGAAACGGTTTGTGGTCCCGACAGTGGGCTTCAGTCCCTGGCCTGGAATTCCTTCAGAGGCCGTGTCCCTTACTTGGGGATGGACCCCTGTCCCCTCTCACAGCCGCTAAGGTCAGGGATTCTGGAGCCTGTACTCCCAGCCTTTGTGGAGCCTTGGCCGGCTTTCCTGAGCCCTTACCCTGGACCTACTTTCTGTTAGGAAATTCCACCCACGGCCCAAGGCCTGCAGAAGGGCCCGCTCGAATGACAATTCAAAATCAGGCCTGCTTTGGGGTTAAGAAGTAGTGATTTTGGTTCTTACATACACATTGTAAAAACCACAGAGACACTGTGGTTTGAAATTACTTCCTTTACGCTTCCTTCCAGGCTCAAGTGATGATCAGACACTTAAACGAAATGTCTGCCTCATCATAGACCCCACTGGACGCAGGAGCTGCATAGTCAGGCCAAGAGTTGGACAGCCCATGTCCTCATCTGCTTGTTTAAACCTGGGAAAAAACACCTGGTTGGTGATGGGGGGGATAGGAGGGGGGTAGTTTCTTACTATTAAAATGCTACTTGTACTCATATCTTATGAGGTTCTTCAAACTTGAGCTCACTAAAATAAACTCCTACCCAGAGCAGCAAAGAATGTAGTGTTTGTAATGTGGTTTGTAGAAAATAACCACATAAAGTCTATGCTTTACTATTTTTGGAACAATTAGAATGTAATTAAGCAATCTTAACGCACCAATCTGAACATACTCCTGTCCTTTCTTGCTCTCATGGGGAGAGAAGGCAGAAGGGGGCCAGATGGGAGGAGGAGCCAATTCTCTTGGGAGCAGTTTCTCCTGCTGACTCCCCGGGGCCCTTGAAGCGCCCCCACTTCCCTCCACCGGGCACCCTCACACGCTGTGGTCATTGTCTGCTCACTTGTCTCTTTCCAGTTCTGCTGTGTGAGCCCTCTGCGGGTGGGCACTGGGCCTGACTCATCTCTCCACCCCCAGAGAGGAGCCCCGTGCCTGGCTCACAGGAGGCGCCTAATGTCTGCTGTCTGTTGAAGAAGCCGCACCGTGTGGGGGAGGAGCCCCGAGAGCTGATTTAGACCATTCTCCCACCTGTGTTGTTTGGCACTCAGAGCAGAAGCTGTTCTGTCCAGCCCCTCCCATCCCCTTCCTCATCCCTGTCAACCTCCAAGGTCATCCTTAGAGTCACCTCTCACCCCATCCTGGAAGCATGCGTCTCCCAGAAGCTCCAAACTGCAGTCTTCCAGCCTCTGAGCCCTGTCCCTTGAGCAATCTTTCCTCTCCTAGCAGCCTTTTCCTGGAGGGCTCTCTCCACCCACCAGGCTGCAGTAATCCCTGGATTCCTGCAGTCTTCAACTCCTCTCAGCCGCTCATTTATGCCCCTCTCGGGAAGGGGTTCCAGCTGCCATGTCCTGTCCCTCTAGCCACCCTCAAAAGAGCCTACTGCAGATGTGACACCGCACAACATCCACTTAGACTTTTAAAGAGACATGTTGGTGTTACTGCTGTTGGTTTTTGTGTGTTCCTTGACTTGCCCCTGGGGAGGAAAGACGAACTCCTCTCTCTCTTCTCCTCGCTGCTCTCTACCCAGGTGCCTGGCTCTTGCCATCTTCCCGAATGACCGCAGTGTCCAAGTGGGTGCCAGCAGCCCAGCCCCTCATTCCTGCGCCTCCCCCGTCACTTGACCCTGACCCTGCCCTCATACCACTTCACCACGGCCACACTCAGGGGCCTGTTCCCACCCTTCCTGTCTGCCTTCGAAATCCTGAATTCACATATTTCGCTTTCTGACCTCAGTTACTTTCACAGGGCCATGGAGCCCATGAGACCTCTGCTACCTGGACTCTCCATTCCCCTGGCCAGTCTCAGTCCCTCTGGCTTCTTGTCAGTCCTCATGCAGCCTGGACCTGATACATATGGTCCAGTCACTGCCTTCAGCTCCTTGCCCACTTGACCTTGTGTGGTGCCTCCCTCCACACTCCAGCCCTGCATCTCCCCTTTTCCACCTGCTCCGCCTCAGGGCCTGGGTGCTAAATATTACCGGGAGAAATAGTACAATGACACATCTGTATGTCAAAGTAACGTGCGGTCTCTGACCTCCCCGGCTCCTTGCTGATACGTAGCATTGCTTCTACATGTTCCAGGTTAGCTGTCTCTCTAGGCCTCTATGAAACTGTTGCACACCTTTGCCAAACTCTGCAAACCCCTCTCCCCCTGCTTCTGGGCCTTGACCTAGCCGCATACTCCCCAGGGTGCCATCTCCCTTAGCGTTCTTCTTTCTGCCTCTAGACTTACCTGGGATGAGACCTTTCCTGCCCTCCTTCCCAACTTCCTGCCTTCTCCCTTCCTGGAGTGGGAAAAGAGGCATCTTCTCCAAGGCGATCTTCATGCCTCCTCTAGAGCCTGTCCCTTCCTGCCTCCTTTAGTATTTTTTTCACCAAACCTTCCCACTCTTTCCTATATCTTCAGTCTTTCCGCTGAGCAAGGCAAGTGATTGTCGAAAGCACTGAAGCGCAGCTTACCTGCAATTCTCTCAGGGTGGGTCCGGAGGGTGTCCATGAATTGGGACAAGGTTCGGAGCTCTGTCCAAACGTGGCCAAGGTGCTGGCTCTCTGGTGCATCCATGAGGAGTTCTTGAAAATCTCGATACACCCTTGCTAAGCTGGAAGAAGGACAAATATATTTCATCAATAAAAAAAATCTGTCTTTTTTATAATAATAATAACATCTTGTGTTATTTTTTTAAGATACCATGTGCTTGACCTAACTACTACATTACGTATCTTTACAATACTGCCAAGGCAGAAAGAGAAAGAGATGTTTTTACTTCCTCATACATATAGGCCAACAGACAGGAGTTGTGAGCGATTGGTTCAGGCTTGCAGTTTGGGCAGGGCCAGATCACCTCTCAGACCCATGCTCGGTATGTCTCTTGTCCAGAGAAGCCTTAAACAGGATGGTACTGGTATATATCACGGGAGGGTCTTCCCAGCCTTCACCACTTCTCTGAGACCTGCCCTTCCACCCGCTCACAGGGGCAGGCTCTGACAGCCTCGCTCGATCCACAAGGTCCTCCCTGCACACACACATGCACACGTGTGCACGCATGTGCACGCATGCACCTCTGCCAAGGCCGATTGGACAGGGAGAATGAAGCTGGGCCAACCGGATTGGTTCCCAGGAATTGGAACAGTATTCAGGGTGCTCTTCTGATTGCCCAGGTTGGGGTGCTGTGGACTGGGTGACCAGCAGCAGCCCGGGCGTTGAGGAACAAGGGAGACTGGTCCATGGAGAGAGGTGACCAGAATGGATGAACCGAGAGGCAGAGAGGCTGGACCTTGCAGTTCCAGATGGAAGAGAGCAGAGGAGGCAGCTCCGGACAACTCTCTAGTTCCTGGCCTGCCTCTCCTGAGCCTTGCTGCCCTTGGCTTTTGTGAGAAGGTCTAGTATCTAAATCATACATTTCCTTCTGGGGCTTGAGCTTGTTTGAATGAGTTTCTGCACCTTGCAAGCAGAAGAACCTTGAATAAGCTAATATTTCCCCCATAGTGTGTGTATGAAATGCGAAACCCAGCTTTCTAGGTTCAGATGCCAAGTGCAGCTACAGTCTGGAGCCCCCTTCCCCAGCTCCCACCCTCAGTCTTACCCAGTGGCATCTATAAACACTGCCAGGGCCAGTTCCACCGGAGCCCCGTGCAGCCTCCCTGATCCCACCATGGGACCCCGTGGGTCTCTGGATGGGCAGGCATTTTTTTTCAGGAACCTCAGGGTGTCTCAAGTGAAACTGAAGGCTGTTAACTAAAACTTCAAGGCAGCGTTTGTAGCACTGTGAGCCCAGCTAAAAATGTCACCTCCCTCACTTTTCTGGGAAGAAAGGTGTTCCTTGTTCTCTCTTCCCATAATCCAGGAGTCAGCAGATAAATATTATAGGCTTACACACCATACTGTCTCTGTCGCAACTATTCAGCCCTGCCATTATGGGGCACAAGCAGCCATAGTTTGTTGCCAGTGGAGAGGGCCACCTCCAAGCTCAGGCTGACCTATCGAATATTCTTTTTTTTTTTAAAGTCTAAATGCAGGTTTGTCCTGGAGGAATTATACTGAGCTCCTCTAAGGAAAAAACTGAAGTAACCATATATCTCAGTTTCCCCCTGACCTGGTATTTACACAAGTAGGGTAAAGCTTGGTCCCCAAGAAGCCCTTGTTGGTGACCTTCAGGTATAACCTTCACAAAGTGTGACTCAAGGTCTGCAGAGCAGGTAAGGACAGCCCTGTGCACATCCAGGAGCCTCTGTCTATAGGACATGCTGACACCATATATACCCAATGCTCTGAAAGGGAATTCCAAAGGTAGACTCTCCTCCTATGGGATCTGACTTAAAATTTGACCCCAGGCCAGAGGTTATTAACCTGGAGTCCACAAGTTCCAGTTCCCTGAAATCACATGTACAACGTACTGTTTTGTGTGTGTGTGTCCATTTTTCTTTGAAGAGGGGCCATTGGTTTTCACCAGCTGTCAGAATGCTCGCCAGCCCCACGGGTTAAGGATCATTGCTCTTGAGCCACGTCCCAAGACCCCTCACCACGCAAGGGTGCAGACGGCAGTCACAACAAAGGATGTGGAATTTGTCTTTTTTTCCCAGGAAGTAAGCTTCATCTTGTAAATCTGATTTCATTTACCCTTTCAATGCTCCTTGAAATTTTTCTTAGCCCTTAGATGTCCAAGAAAGCTTTTGAAGAAACAGTGATCTGTTTATCTGTCGGGGTTGATGGGGTGAGGGGAACTGAGTATTTCTAATTCCACCCTAGTCATCCGTCTAGGAGGCAGTGGACACAGCTCAGTAGGGGGCTGCCATCAAACTCCAGGTCACATCTTAGGGATATAAGGACCAAAAATTGTGTTCATGTGGTCTTAGTTTGGAGCTTTCTCCCCGAGTGTCCTGATATTAATAGAATGCTCCAGAGAGGAAACCTGCTCTGCTCCTCAGAGATTAGGGACTCAGCAAGCCACTAAAACACTTCCAGTGCTGCATGCACTTCGGTGCAGGGCAAGAATGAAAGAGTGTGCAAGTTCTTCCCCAGCATGGTGGGTAGCTCAACACTTACATGGAGTTATTATAGTTTGACACAATTCCAGGAGATTCTCCCGGGGTGGCGCTTCGAAAACAAGGATTGTTCACATTGCAGAAAATCCCCTGGAGCCATGGCAACATTCCTGCTGAGGGCATGGCCTTGTTGGGAAAATGGCCTTTAAAACAGGAAATGAAGACAAGAAGTTAGTCATGGAGGCCAAGCTGGATGCGGCCCTAGGAGCCGGGGCCTCTTTGGGAAGGAGCCCTGGTGCTCTCCTTCATTCACCGACATGCAAGAAGCAGGGGCATCTCATACACGCCAGGCCCTGTGCTGGGTGCTGGAGACAAGGCCTCCTCTCTCAGGCTCCTGGTGTAGTGGGGAGACATATAAATGTTCTAGCAGAGACATGGATGGAAGTACGGAAGGGGAAGGAAGGGGGGACGAATCATTTTGCGGTGAGAGAGGCTGGGGTGTTAGCTCAGGAAGGCTCCACGAGCTGCTGACACAGGAGATGAGGTTCATCCATCCATCCTACAGTCAACAGTGTGTACTCAGCATGAGCGCCCACCCCCAACCAAGCTGCAGACTACAGGTTATGGGCTCCTGAGGGTGAGAAGCAAGAGTGTGATGGACAGGAGGTAGATTCAGAGCTTGAGGCCTGCCACTCATGAACCAGGGGATGAAGGAAGACCGAGCAGTTTTGCACAACTGTGGAGCCTTCCATATCAGCTTCCCAGAGGGAGATGTCATTCGGCCAGAAACCAGAGGAAAGCGCTCCCAGAACTGCAGAGCACAAAGGTAGAGCATAAAAGAGTCTTTTGCTAGGTTCATCCTAGGTCCTCGGACACCTCAGAGGTCCAAGAAATAATGTTTTATTAAGTATAATAGTATAGAACCCCTTCTCCTCGTTTTTCTCTAGCACCGTGGATAACAAATCCCCTAAATTTGTCTCTGAAATATTTTAGAGAACTCATCTGTAATCTTATAATCTGTTCTCTTTAAAACAAATGAGAGTTTAGATATGAAAAATAAATAAATAAACCAACAAAAACAAAACAAACAAAAAAAGTACACAATCCTTAAGTAACCACACGTAAGTATTTGCTTAGAATGCGTAGGATTAAAAATTTGTGAAACGCTGATGAATCTGTTTTATGCATGTAGACATGGAATGATGACAAGCAGATCCAATCCCTGCGCCCCCAGCCCTAAGACCTTTCTAGACAAAGGGACCAGACTGGTGACTCTTTGGGGCCCAGGCCCTGCCATGCTTACATTCATGCTGGCTGTAGAGTGGGTTCGCATTCCTTAACCAGATCAAGACCAGAAACAAAGATAAAGGCCACACGAGTTCCACCACAAAGCGAATCTGGAAAAACAAAACAAAAGGAGAGAAAGGCCAGTGGTGCTAAGCGTACAGGAAACCACCAGAGCAGACACACTTCACCTCGGCGCCTGTCTACACAGTAGGACTTTGGTTCTGGTATACTTACCTAAAGAGCTTCCTTCTTTTATTCCCCCTCCTACACTGCCTCTACCTGATTTATTATACCAACCATATTTTGTATCCATCTGGGCTCTACTCTGTCTCTGTTTTAGAAAACTGCATCAGCACAAGACTTTCATAAGCAGCCTCAAGGTCATGGGCTTCGGGGCACTTTAGATGTCGCTGGGCTCATGAGTGCAGATTCTGACTCATTGGGGCCTGACCAGAGCTGCATTTCTCACAAGCTCCCAGGTAACACTGATGCTGCACTAGTGACGATCTTGCTGTAACCTCTGCCTCTGCAGATGAGAAAAGAGGCCCAGAGAGAGCAGGTGACCTGGGCAGTGTCACATCAGCAGTGACAGCATCAGAACCAAAGACCCACCTCCTGTCCCCAGGGCCACCGCTCTCTCTGCCTGCCCTGCTACCTTGCCTTCTAGCTCAGCGTAGACCTTGCAAATGTGGTCATTGAATGAATGAATGAGCGAGCAAATGACTGTGAAGTACTATGATCCATAGCAAAGTCAACAAAAATCTGGTTTACCAACATTTTCCTTCAACAATGTCTGTTGCTTAAAGAAACAAAGCAAGGCATACTGCCATGGGTTTTTACACTGGAAGAAGCTACTGACATCAACATATGGTTCAAAGTCTATATTTAAATTTAGGTTCAGTGTAGAGCTTAAGGACCTTTGACCCCAAAAGAAGAAGAGCCAGTTGACGGTTGCAGCCCCTACACTGCGGCATTGCACACGGCGTGGAGGCCGGAGGTGTGCCATTGTGGAAGGGAGGGGAGGGGCAGTGTGAACTGGGGACTGTACGGGTTCTCCTACCACCCCCTGCTCCAGGAACCTTAGGAAGGAAACTCACAGGGGCTAAAGGAGATCTTAAGCAGCTGGCCAGGAATAGACAGTTAAATGCATATAGATCAGCGGGGCTATTCACATGGGCTTTAATTTAACCCTTTGTTGTTTTCCTCTCAAATAAATGTAAATAGGATCTTAGCAAAGTGGGGGACCCCCTAGCAGGTGCTCAAAAAATGTTTGTTCCTTTCATGCTAGTAGGAACAAACCATGTTCCGCTTTTTAAAAAATGGTCTTCTGGCAACTAAATTACAATAAATTAGAAAATAAATTGGTAGGAAAAATG